>JAHZNC010002983.1:0-18204 GCA_027744095.1 Zhuqinia jingwanae
GCACACTGCAGGCAGACTGATGAACTTTTTAATCCATCGCGTAATTATGTAGATTTAAATTTATCGTACTACAACAATTTAGATGCTCGTTCAAGTCACATTAATTTCGAATGCGTGCAATGTAATTTGTTTATATATTATCATGCTAGAGCACCTTATTTCTAACAAAAATATTTATATCAAATTGTTTTAGCGTAGTTGGTCGGTCTCTCTGTATCTTGCAATAAGTCAGTGGGCATGTTTTTTGTACTTGTTATGAAGCATGTGCGTGTGTATCAATAATGTGTAGCATTTTTTGTTTTTTCATTCACTCTCAATTTACCCCTTATTTCTTACAATTAGATTTGAGTCAAGTATGTAAACAAGAATGCAATTGTTGGCCTTTAGTTTTGTCTTGTTTGTTGTTGTGTGCGTGATCTTTACTGTCATTTTTTTCTCTTTGTATTCCCCGTAATTTTTTATTTTTCCTCTTTTTTTCTCTCTATCTGTCTCACTCTTTTCTGTCGGCTTATGTAATCTCTGCTAACATTCTGGTGTATTTTTTGTGGTGATTTTTCCTTTAAAGTCAGGGTTTGGTTGGGTTCAGGTGAAATGCCATCGGATGCGGAAGAGGCACTCCTTCTCTGGATCAATCGCTCAGTGCTTGCCATCAAGGACTTTATCCAGAATAATAATGCTCACGAGCATAACTTGGTAAGAAACAAATATTAGAGATCAAATACAAAAATACGTTTATATACATAGCATATATTTGTGTAATATAATGAAAAAAAGTCTAAAAATAGAGCGAATAGATCGAGAAATGGAGATAGAGATCAGAAATTCACTTTTATTATTATTATTATTATTTTCGTACTAATATTCCTTTTCTTTTTCGTTCCTTTCCGTGAAATGTGTTTTTCTGGTACTATGGTGGGCAATTACTGGAATTATTATTATATTCACATCTACAACGAATGAACGGAAAACCACACAAAATTTCTTTGGAATACAAAAAACTCGCAGTCTTCATCGCAAGTGGAAAGTTGGTCGCAACTGCCTTTATTCCAAGACCTGACTGACTTGGCAGACGGTGTAGGCCTGTGCTCGTTGCTGGCTTTCTACTGTCAAGAGGAACTGGCCTTGTCCGAAATTTCTGTCCCAAATCCTGGAGAGCCGTTGAGCGTGTCGGACTCCCTCTGGAATCTCCAGCTGGTGCAAAGAGTTTGCCGAGACTCGCTCCCTTACAACGTGTGCCACTTCACCTTCGAGGATGTTCTCTACTTGCATGAGAGCATGAAACAAAACATGCTCAACTTTCTTGCGGACCTTTTCAATCAGTTGGAGCTCCAACCGGCACAATGCGTTAAGCTCCTGGGGAGTCATCAAATGATACCTATTCGACCTGCTGGTAAGTAGCTCAATTACAAGTTGTGCTCAAGTGACTATTTTTACTCGGTTTTGTGCGGTCAAGTGTATTAGAAAAATAACAGAACTGTTGATAAAAGCTATAAAAAGGGAGGACAAAAACAGGTGCATAACGTATATATTTTTCTCTCAAGTGACTGTGTGAGTTTGCTAGATTATTACGTGGCGTGAGTGGGTGTAGTAATAGGTGGTGTTTCCTCCGTTTCGATCTGAGTGCATTCATTCACAGAATTCATAATGAGGAGGAGGAGGTAATACAAGTGTTATGCATAGTAATCATACCTTATTCACGAAGAAGCTCCTTCCGCACAGGTAGAAAACCGTGCAAAAGTAAGGGCAGGTAATCTCATAGTTCATCATTCCGTTCCCGTATATGTGTAATCTTTTCTCTCTTTCTGAATATACGGCGCAAGTACATAATAAATATGTACATAGTTGGCAGATAGGAGAAAAAATGCATTTACAGTTATGCACTGCAGTGTAGTGCATATTGCACATTGTGTAGTGCACCATGAATATGAATAGAAGAACAGTCATTCTTTGTAAAAAAAATGAAAAATATTTGATTCTTTCATTTTTTTGTTAGTCATCACATCAGCAAATAAGTTATAATACTCTTGCACACACTAACTGCACTGCCCGTATTCTTTTGCTAAATGGTCATCTATTTTATTTAAATGATTATAAATGTTTAAAGTTTAAACTTATCTTACCATATGATGGTATAATAATAGACTATGATGAGGTACAGTGAAGAGTTGCAACTTCCGCTCACCTCCAACAACAAGCACATCCGTCCAAAGTCTTAACAACAACAAACAAGTTAGCACAGGTGTATATATGGTTTATGATGTATAATGTGTGTAAACACAGACAGATGTAGTACTTAGGTATATAGCACCCATATTTACGGCTTATCAAAAAACTGGGTGCTTTTTAAAAGACCTTCTAAATATGTACTATGTTTAACAGTAAAATATATAAAAGGCTAAAGGGAAACTTGTATCCCTTCATTTGTCTGGCTTTTATGATTCATTCATTCATTTTTGCCATTCACCACCACGCTAAAAAAAACAACTTTAAACCACTACTACTACTACTACCGTCATCACTGTTGCTGCTGCTGTTGTAGTACCGGCACAAAGACGTGAGTATTGTATTGTACTGTATAGTATTTTCATTTTCCCAGCCAAACAATACATATTATATGTATCAACAATAAAGTATATGGTTTAGAGATACATTGTTTGGTATATAATAGAGAGAGGAAATCTGTGCATGCATGGTTGTTGAATGATTTTAATCTTGCAAGTTTTCTCTCTCTCTCTCTCTTTCTGACTCTGACTCGTCATGTTTCTCAAGTGAAGAAGGGAAACGGAAAGGAAGAAGACTGAATAATATTACGTGTATATAAAGAAGGGAATTAACTGCATTGCCTCTTTTAAATGTCATGCCATGAGCATCATCTTCATTACGTTCACGTTGTTGTAAGATTTAACTATTATATTTCACCGTATACAACAACACAACAACTACTACTTATATTGAATTACGCATAAATACCTTGCCTATGCGTTTTTAACACTTCTTTCTACTCACTTTATCTTCTTTTGTCTTCTTCTTGTCTTGTCAGTTTAAAAAAAAGTCAGTTCTCTCAGCTGCATACCATGCCATCATATACATACATTTGTGAATAGCATACCACCTCCACCACCACCACTAATCTACATACCTGAACACATTTTTCTCTTATTTTTTTTAAATAATAAAAAATCATCAGCAAAAGCTATAATATGGCATATTTTGTACGTGGTATATCCTATCATCATAATCATCATCGTTGTAATATTCACCGTTGCTTTGTAATAATAAAGATGCTGATGATCATTATTACATTATATATCCATTTCACATTTTTATGTATATCCTTCTTTTGAATTCCTTTTTTTCTCTGCTCCTCTACTACTTCTTCTTCTTCTTCGTTTTTTAATAATAAGTCAAGTCAGTAGTAAAAGAAGAAGCGAGCTAAGTTGAAGTGAGCAAACGCGCAACGGTGGTCTTTTGCGATGAAAATGCTTGATGATGATGTTGATGATGACTTTACTGTGTGAGTGCTTTTTTTACTGTACTCTCTTCTTTTCTTTTCTTTAATCCTTTTTCTCAATCTCAACTCGTTCTTCTTCTCAACTTGTTCATTTTTCTCAACTTTTCAATTCTCAGCCATGTTCATTCATTATTATTACTTTATTTTGTACATGTGGGAGAAATGCTGTGTAGACATGAAATGATGATGAAGCATATACCTTGCCATATACCACTTTAGCGTGTGTACTAATAATAAAACTGAATAAGAAAAAGTTAAGAAGGTGGCAGTGATGGTGGTTTGTTAACATTTTGGTCGTTTACTTGTGGTGGTGGTTGGTGATGGTGGGTGAAGGTTGCTCTGTTAAGACATACGCGAATTTAAAAGAAAAAAATTTAGTTTGTTCTTTGGTCGGTTCTTTTTTTTGTTATTGTTGATTTTTGCAGGGTGGATTGTTTTGTTATGTGTGACGATGCATTGCCAAAAAAGTATAATATCAAGTCATGTTTCAAGTTCACTTTTACACTTTTTCATGTAAAAAAAGATCAAGAAGAATGAATTGGATTGAATGGAATTTAAGAAAAAAGAAAGGCTTTGCTTCATAAGCCATACTACCGCACAGATTTGAGGCGGCAGTAGCGGCAGACTTTTTAAATTGTTTAATTATATTTATTGTATTTATTTATCGTTTAAAAAATTTTATTTGATGAATTATAATTACCAAATTATTAGACTGATTAGTTTAAACTTGTTGTGTGAGCCAGAGGTTATCAAATATCATATCAGCGGCTACAGTGAGTTTACCAAACAAGTTGTGCTGTTGTGTGTGTGTGTGGTAAATAGTTTTTAATGATGGAGATAATTATTAGTCAATAAAAAAAATAATTGCGGCTCGACGACCACTAAGCCAAGTCTTATCATCTCGTCAGGGTTAATTATAGGTGCTGTACTATGCTCACCTGTGCATTGCATTGTAATATTCCAATTTCGAGCCAGAAAGTCATGAGCAGTAGTACGATTAATCAAATTGTAATCACGGCATAAAAATGCAGGAAGTTTTATGTAGAAGTGGTTGAGTGAATGAATTTTTTTGGTTGTTTTTACAAGAAAAAAAACAAAAAAAATTAATTAAATGATTGTGATTGTGTGTGTAAGTGGTTGGTTACATATATATCATGAGTTACATGCTAATAATTGTGCCGGTTAATTAACCTTAAGTAGTGCAAAATATTTAACTTGATTAACTAAATTGCAAAATTAAATGTGCGTATAATTAAAGCATTATCCAGCTACCGATTTCCAATTATTAAATGTCACGTCAGCTAATAAAATGTGTCTTGTAAGTGCATTCTGATATAATAACGCAGCAGAATATTTATAGAATAATTTTAACCAAAAATCTATTGTAAAAATAGCATTTTCATGTCCCGTGGTATTTTAATATCTATTATGCGTGGATAACAACATTACGTTTCCCATTCGCACTGTCCATCGTTGTCGAGTAAATGTACATGTTTACTATGCACGCTCGCTAGAGATGCTAGGCTAAATTAATCAACTTTCTCTCCACAAAATCTATATAGAGTCTATTGTATATATATATAATATATGTTTTCCATTTCTGTATAACCAAAAATGTTGTGACATTTTTTATGTTATGGTGTTGGTGTATTGTTGTTGTATCAAATGAAGGGTTGACAGCGGAAGGGGTTCGGATGAGACGAGGTTTTATTCAGCAATCCCCAATCACTATTCCTGATCTCAGACCTTCGCTTTACTCTTACCAGACTTGTGCTTCCTCTTCTGCTGCTTCCTCCTCAGGTTTGCCACACATTCTCTTGAAAAAAAAGAAAACACACAGACACAAACACAAAAAAAACACTTTTAGATGAATTGAAACAAAAAGAAACTATCGTAGACGAGTATATAGAATGTAATGTAATGTAGTATACCTAGTAGCCAAGTAGTCTAGTATGTATTGTATCGGTATGTGTGTGTGTGATACAATTTGTGTTGTAAATTGTAGCCTCTTGTTTATAAAATGTAGAACACACTTGTGTGTGAAATATGGGCATGAATGTGCGGTGGCATGCATGGAGTGAGTTTTGTGTATTTTGTGCGAGTAGAGTAATTTTTATAATCACCAAAAAATTGAGTCACATTTTTGCTGTCTTTGTTGGTGTCATCTCCTCTCTGACTTTGCGTTTTGTCGTTTTTCTTAGTATTTGATTTTTGTTTCGTGGTTGGGCTCGCATTACATTGTTGTTGAAGATGCTGCTGATGTGGGATGGTGCGTCACCATCTTACACACATGCACAACTATCTAATCATATTTTTTTGGGTTCAACAAGTGTTGCATGCATTTGTATATAGAGAGTCCTTCATGAGTCTTCTTTTTTTGTGGTTAGAATTTTTGGTTGTGTTTTACTTATTTTGGCATGGTAGAGAGAGAGAGGTATTATACGTCATATGCCCATGAATGGCATGCAATTTTGTGATCTATTGTCATTCTTCTTGCTTGGATTATTATGTATTATATTTTGCCTTTAAGCAATATAAAATATCCAGAGAGGCAAGTCAAGTTAGTCCAGTTTTGTTTCTCCATTTGTGTTGATGTTGTGTTTTTGTGGCTTGTATGGTGTCTCCACACATAGAATAGAAAAGTGTTGGATTTTTGCATGGACAATAATATATTTTCTAAAATCGTTTCATTTATTAGTCTGTTTTTTTCGCGTATATAATCAATGTACCCATGTGCATGACTGCATGACATTTATTTGTGGAGAATGTGTATTTTTTTATTTTTTTTAATGCAATGCATATTCTTCTTCCCTAAAATATTTCCTTGTGTAATAGACTATAAATTATTATTAATCTGTCTCATGGTATGAAATTATGATTTTTGGTGACAAGGTACGAATGAGTAAAAAGTTATATCTTATAATATTATTATAATAATAACCTCTTATATCTTAACTTGTAAAAATTCCTCCCTTTGTAAGCGTCTGTGGTATATATATTTATATTTATATTACATCTTTATAGAATATACATCTTATGTGAAAATGTGATTAATTTAATAGAAAAAATACTTTATTTATTTTTATCAGTGTATATGTTACTTTTACATGGGTATATTTTTAAAATTGGCGTGATTTAGGTACTTAATGCTATTCTGTGTGCTAATGTGTTTTTGTGATTATTTGTGCTCCAGATCGAAATGCTATGAGCTCTAGGCCCCAGTCGGCCACATCCACTCCAAAACGACAGTTATCCGTAAAAGAGCGAAGTCAGCGAAGTGCACATAACATTTTTGGGGAGCAAACGAATACTCCTCCTCATGCAGGTGGTTCAAGTGGAGGTAGAAGGTCGCCATCCAATGCTTCAGTGGTTAGTATTCCTTTGAGAAGGTCAACAACGCCACATGACTACAGTGATAGGGCACACTCTGAAAAGTCTGGAAATCAAAAGGACCACAGGTGTGTTCACAGAAATATATATTTTGTGCTTACATCAGTATATAACATAAAGTGGGTGTATGTTATGGTTTATGGGACTAGTTTTTATGTTATGCGTGGTCGTGAATAAATTTATTTGTTTTTTTTTGTGCTCCTATCCATCTTGTGTCCAGGTATTATGCTCACTCACGTTCCAGTGAAGAATCAGAAGATTTTGTGGTGCACCGCGGCCGCAATGTGCCCACACTTTCTCAAGTAATCCGTTCAGTATCGCCGTCGTCTCAGGATGAACGAAGTAGTCCTGCAAGTCGCATGTCAATATCCCGAAGAGATCCCAACGCTAGTGGAGCCGCAGGTGCTTCCTCATTTACCAGTGATCCAAACGATTCCGACGGTTTACAAGCTGCTGGTCGACCCAGTGACTTTAAGGCACATAAAACGACGTATGCTGGCAGGCGTTCTCGGAGAAACTCTATTACTGAGGCAGACTCCCAGTTGACCGTAGAAAACTTTGGGGGCAGCCAAGATAACCTGAATAGATTTACAATCGCCAAGAATCCTGATAAGCAACCCGCTATTGTGACGGATTCTACTGTGTCCCCGATAAGATTTGTTAAGCGACAGCATTCTCAAGAACCTCCAGATTATTATAGTAGTCCAGACCCACAGCCTCAGAGTACACCGTCCCCAGTTGTTACAGGAGAGAGAGGCAGAGAGCGGGAACGGGGTAGGGATCCCTCCAAGAGGGCGTCCATGTGTGAAAGTGGTGGTGATAGTAGTGCTGGAGGAGGTCAAGGAGGTGGGAACGGTGGAGGTGGTGATGTGGTGTTTTACGGAAAAAAGAAACTCAGTGTAACAATGGACCAGTATGAACAGGAGCATTATGAGCGGATGAACTCAACCCCGCGACGGAGTGACGAGCAAAGTCATGGTCAGCCCAGTGGTAATTTTAATCAATTTCAACCGTCACAAAATAATCATCATGACCTTCACCAGCAGAATAATCACAGTCCACCCCAAGAAAATGGCAATGTTACCGTTTATGTTATGAATAAGAATGATCATATGGGAGGAGGAGGAGGTGGTGGACCAGGGGGATTGTCTGGAGGTTTGTTTAGTCACACGCTTTTTAGTACTTTTAATTTTCAAAGTTTGGGTTTAGTTTGCGGTAGGGATTCGGTGTAGGGTTCAAGTAGATTCTGTATTATTTTTTTTTGAAGTGGTACAGTTACAGTTAATGATTACTTGTAATGTTTTCTTTTGTGAACAGATGCCCCCCTGCGGAGCTTAAGCATGACCAACCTGTCTCGTCTCTCAGATCTGCCAAATAAGCCTATAAACATTGTGTACCTGCAAAGCAGTGAGGGTAACACTCCTCCGTCATCTTCAGCATCCAGTAGTAATAACCCACCACCAGTTAGTCATAGTTATCGTGTAAGCAATAGTAGTAATGGATGGGGAGGAGGAGGGGATGGGGGCATGTCCCAATATGGGTCCCCAGACTATCACACGTTGCCTGCTGGACGAGCACATAATCAACCACAATATAACACACCCCCGCAACACTATCAACAACAGTATCACCAACAAAATCCCTATGCACCTCAAGTAGTTGGTGGACCCCAATCCCATCATCCACAATATTCACCTCATCATCAGCAACATCAGCAACAGTACCAGTCTCATCAAAATCGCTACAGTAGCCCGCACAGGGGAGGTGGTGGGGATGAAGATTTTGATACCGATGATATTGCTGCCCAACTTAATGCCATTAGGTTCAAGTTGGAGGAGAAGCGGAAGCGAATTGAAATGGAGAAAACGAAAATGGAAACAATTGTGTCGAAACAGCAAGCCAAGCTGGGAAAAGCAGCGTACCTTAAAGCCCTTAATAAAGTAAGTAAACTTGTTTTTTTTTAAATATTAAGCTTATTAATTCTTGCCATTAAAAGTTGGTATAATCTTTTAGTCATCTTCTAACTTAACTTAAGTATTCTTAAAAACCGGATGTTTTCATAATTATGTAAAGGGGAAAGGTGGCGAGGGCGCATTAAGTAGTGCTGGTGGCAGTTCTTCTAGTTCTTCGAATGCCTCCGCTTCACAGCTTCTTAGAGGCTCAAGCGGTGGAGGTCATGGTCAACAAGCGCTTGGTGATCATGCGATGATCAGCGCGAGGAAAAAACAGCTATCGCTCAAGGTTCGCTTTTGTAACAAGTGTCGAACAAAGTAGATATCTCTAACGTTTTTTTCTGCATGTATTACTGCATGGCTTGTTTTTTATTAATACATTTTAAAAAATTATTTGGTTTTTAACGTAGAAACTAATTCATGTTTATTATTTATTCAAATATTTATTTGTTTTTAATTTTTTGTGCGTGTTTTGTTATACTATGAGTGTATTTTGATTTTAATGTTGGTGCTTTTTACTTTTTATATTGACGTGGTTAATTAATATATGTGTGTCGTAATTTTTGTTTGTGGTATAATCTGACTAACTCTTTTTATCTGTAGCCCATTTATTTGAATAACGATTTTAAGTTGGAAGATTTTGCTGTGGTGCGAGTACGTTTTAAGTTTATTTATTCATTTATTTATTTTAATCAATATTTAATTAGTAATAATTTGCATGCTATTTTTTAATTGATTTCATTAGTTTTTATATTATTCCATGTTTTCTGAATGATTCGTAAAGTTTTTATGCAGTGAAATTGATACATTACACATGGTTAAATTATTACGCAGGACTTGGAAAGTAAGTGGTTAGCAAAGACTGATGAGCCGTGCCGTACTCCTGAAATCGAAAATATGGATATAGAAACGTATCAACGATCCTTAGCCCGAATGGACTGCAGTTTAACCGAACTGGAAACGGACATTGGAAGGCTAACCCAACAACAGGAACAAATCCATCGCCAGTTTTTTCTTCATGGAGATCAACAAGCTGGTGGTGGCGTTGGTGGCCCTCATTCCAACAACGATACTGCCAAAAGAAAAACGTGGACTGTGCCAACGGGTGGTGGTGGTGGTGGCGATGGAGGAAGTGGAGGAGGACGTGCACCTCCATCCTCCTCGCAACAACAACAACAACAACAACCACCTCATCGATCTCAGTGGGGAAATCCAAAACCATACGGTAATAATAACAGTAGTGACAGTGATAATACCAACAATCCTCCGCCTCCAAACGACAACATGACGCCACCACGTGTCGTGTACAATGGTGATGTAAGAACAGCCGCTGCACCTCATTTACCTAGTTCCAGAGGGGGTGGCAGTGCTGTTGGTAGTGGTGGTGGTGGTAGTGGTGGTGCTAATAATAACACAGGCAGCCTGTCGTACAGCTCTTCATTTCGTCTTCATTCCAATGCAGATACTCAAGGAAACCGTCTCTTTGGACGGCAACAGACCACGTACGTTGCGCAATTGATTTGCTAATGAGTTCAAATTAAGAGCATGTATATTTGTACATAGCTAACATCAATAATTGACTTGCTAATTATTTGTTGTACTACAACACAACTAATGATCTAATCTATCTGTTATATGATGTATTTGTTTACTAGATTTGATGTGTGTTATATTTCTTACAGTGAGGAAACCGACGAACCACCAGTAGTTAAACCCACACCTCCCCCTAGACAGAGAAATTCTGCAGCTGCTACGATGTACCACGCTCCATTACCTACCCCACCTCCCGACGACATGGAACCCCAATCAGTATCTTTCGTGCAGGATGACACCACACCTCTCGCTAATGAACTGGGTTCAATGAGTAGTGGCAGTGGCAAAAAGTCATCTATGCACCAAATCACTTCGGGCTCCAAAACGTACAGAATTACACCTGAGAGCGGATCGCCGCCGAGACCTCCTGCACACCGACTTTTTACCAGTGATGCCCCTGCAGAAGGTTCCCTCACAAGTTCCGATGAGAATCCGTCATTTAATGAAAGAGGATTTTACATTGCCTTAGATAGCGAGGCTCCCAAAAGACCCAAGCCACCACTAAGAACGCGTTCCCCTGCAAAGCGAAGGGAGTCTGGTACTTCTGGAGCAGGTCTTGGCGCAAGTACCAGAGACCTCCATCGAAGAGATTTAACCACAGAGTATATTCAGTCCATTGTTGATCATGTGCCCATACGAAAGGAGGAAGAAGATGATTTTGAGGATCAAGAAAATAGATTTTATGGTCATGGTCGTCATCATGAAGATGGGGAAATCTGTGATGCTAGGGAAAAGCCTGCAGGGGAATTGGTTATTGATGAAAAGCCTCAACTGGACCCGGTTCGTTTTCTCATTTCTTTTTGGAAAATGACTATATTTTTGAGTGTTACAAAAATTTCCATATATAGGTTGTCCCCGTAGGAATCTTGTGTAATTAGCAAGTGTGTATTTACGTTGTCCGAGTTTGAAATTATTAGTGGTTTTGTTGTTTGTTGTTGGCGAGAAGGAAATTGCACGTTTCGCTTCTTTGCCTGTTTCTAGTGTCCAAACTTTTAATTTGCATGCAAACTATTTATTTTTTTGATTTTTCGATTATTTTTTGATAACACGAAATTTTTGACAACATTCGTGTTTCATTTTATGTATTCATTCTTTTTATTTGTTTTTTTGTTTGGGGTGTTATTCTATTCACGCAGGAGATGGAATACGAAATGGAAAAGAAGAAGGAGCGTATTCTGATGCTGTCACTGAAACGACAACAGCAAGTCGAAGATAATCGACGTGTAAAGGAAATGGAAACACAAAGGAAAAGAGACATAGAGACTGCAAAACAAGAGGAAAAGCTGAGAAAAAGGGAGGAAGAGAAAGCAAGGCGACAGGCAATCCTGGATTCATATCGAATGAAAAAACAAGAAGAAATGGAAAAAGATGTTAGAGCAGTGCTTCTTATTATTATTATTATTATTCAATCATTCATTTTAACCGTTTCATTTTTTAAATTGCACTCTTGATCATATTAATTCGTCAGCTGGTAAAAAAAGGTTTAGTGGGAAAAAAGTTGTGTGATATATAAGCTCGGACTCGGTTTTACATGAATTACAAAACATTTCAAATGAATCTGTATGAATAATGTGAATTCTTAACATATTTCGTTTGATCCAGACGAAAGGAGGCTGGGAAGTACAGGAAAGCAGTGCAAAGAAGTTTATGCGACCCAAATCCAGCTCCAGTGTTGGAACTCGACCTAGACCTAAAACGATCCATTTGTCGGAAGTGGATTCTGCAGGGCCTAGTGGTTCGGAAACCCCCAGACACGGTACACGTACGTGAATCGACAAACGTCTATCTATAGCTTATATGGTCAGCAGAAGGTCAGAAAAGCGGCTTTAGTTATTATTCTGTTTTAATTTTAGGTGCTCTCCGACGAAGTGATAGTCAAACATCCAGCACCAGCCTAGCAAGATCGTATGGTAAACGAGGCTCTTCCAATACCTTGTACTCGGGTGAGTTATCATTTCGTAATGAGAACACTGTTTACTTCCTCGGCTAGAAAAGTTTAAAAAATACTACTAAAACCTCTGTACATTAGTGGAAAAATAACTGTTACGGATACACGAAAATATTTACCAAAACATTTGTACTAACTACATACAAAACCAGTTTCAGTTTAGTTTGATTTCGACAAAGTTTCGTTTATACACAAGTTTTTCGCAACTGTAAAGAGTTTATCAAATTAGTTAGTAGAGCTTAATGGGAAAATGCGCACTGAAAGATAGGTCGAAATGACGAAAGATGAGATCAGAAGAGTAATTAATTATTGTAGGATAGGTACCGAGAAAGGTTTATGATTGTTTTCAGTTGTTGTTGATTGGCTAACTTTATGATTTGTTTTTAATTAACTTATGGCTGAATTAACAACACATATATTTTCAATTATTAGTGGTTTGCATGAATTTGAGTGCGTGTGTGAGTGTGTGACTCAGTGAGTCAATGTGTAACTGATATAAAATTAATGAAATTGATTGCGTACTAAAAGGTGGGGGAAGCAGCCGGTCAGGTGTCAGAGATCCCTGGGGTTCCACCTCATCACTAAATCAAGGTATTTTTTTGCACTGCCTGCAAATTTGCAGACACAAACTTTTATTTTATTTTTTATTATTTTTTTTATAATTTAAGTGTGGAAATGTAGAGTGAAAGTTTTTCATGATGAACTAAATGGAATTTTCATGCATGATTTGCATGCAAGCATGTTTTAATAATAATGATCTCTAATTCAGCATGTTTTATTGCTTTTGTGTACTGTGTTCGTTTCTTGCAATAATGTCGAATATAATTAAAGAAACGAGACGACGGCCAGCCAGTTCTAATTATGACCGAAGGTCCCGTACTCGGGATTTGTCTACTTCTCGATTGGAAGGTAACTTATCGGAAAAAATGCTTTTTTTATTTTAGTTTTTTAAGTTTATTTTATATTTTACTTTTGCAATTATTTTGTCAGTACTCAGGCTGTAACGTTTGAGTAAATTGTAGAGCTTTTGTGGTTTTGAATCGCAATAAAGTACTTGCATATATTCCTTGTTTAAATTGGAATACATATGAGTATAAGACACTCAATTCAAAACATGATTTTTTACAATGTATTTTTTTTCTACGATTTTACGAGTTTTTCTGTATAGGAACACGATTTTAATTTATTATTATTTATTTTCTTACCATTTTAAGTTCGATCTCGACGGGATAGTTATTTGGGATCCCAAGAGTCATTAGCTCATCACCGCCATAATTCCACGTCGTCCCTTTTGGATGGTTAGAACAAATTCGTTTTTTTTATCTTTTTGTTTCACTGGTGCTGGGAACGTAACAAAAAAATCTATTACGGGATCACAATTTTTTAAATAAATCTTGTCCGTGGAATATGGGAACTTTTTATCATTTTTGGTTTACACAAATTCATACAAAAACTTCTGCTTGCTATTTTACCACAAAACTGCTTTTATGCTGTAAACGCTTGTTTTAATTGCATTTTTGTTTGTTAAGAGGGTGGAATAAAAGAATGTTTATAATAGACAATCGGTTTGGGTAAATGAGTATTAGGTAGATATATTGGGAAAAATTGAAAATACAAAACCTGTTATATTATATAGGTTAATATTACAATCGGGTAATACTTATGTAGTCGGTACAATTAAATTAACGGTTAAGATTGGTAAATTAAATTAAAAGTTAAAATTAATACTTTTATATTATTATGCATTTCAATTTTTCTCGCTTTTTTATTTATTTATATATGGTTCCTTCCTTCTATCGTCTCTTCTGCGTGCTTACTACTACCAAATACATACAAATACGCTATTTAGGAGTTGAGACAGACGCAAGCAGCAGCGCTGGTGGTGGGCATAATAATCGAGACTCGGATTCTGGTGTTGGAACATGCTCTCCCCCTGCAAGACGAAGATCGCCAAGTCCTGCAACAGTCGGACTAGGTCACAAGGTTGTGGCCAGAAAAAATCTTGCTTTGGGGGGCTTGCAACATCATCCGCATCAGCCTTCTTGTTCGCTTCCGTCTCCGTCTGGCAATGGTAAAAGCTGTAATGTGTAGCTAGTTATTTAGTTACGTAATAAGAATAATAATAATTAGCTAAATTCTGGCTTTTCTAAATTCAAGTTAAAGTTATAATATATAAATTTTTTAAAGTAAATTATTACTACACTTAAATGCTTGTGACAAACGGTTTTTGCAAGTTTCTGTCGTATATGTATATTATTTGGGTCATTCAAAATGCTTAGAAAATATTTGTACAAAAAAGTTCAAATGCAATGCAAAGCCAAGAAAAAACACACGCTTTTGGGAAATTGGACTGATTCGCACGAAATATTTTGCTTAAATTGGAATGCGATTTTGTTTTGTTCAGGTCCTGGCTCTCTGCCTCCTGGTTTGATTTCCCGAAGGCATCGAGGCTTTGACGATGGTGCTAGTGATATTTCCTCTGTGGCCAGTTCCAATATGGACTATTCTGGTACAACAACTCTCTTTAGCTCTATAAAAATGGGAAATATATAATCGTGAAAAACAACTAGAGCATGACATTTTTTCCCTTGTACTTCCCCATTAATATTCCAGCAGTTCAATTTATTTTTCCAAAATGTGCATTCCTTACAAAGTTAAATATTGACTGACATTTGTCTGATGATAGGTACAACTCGGGAGGAAAATGTTTTACACAGGTGCACACGAAACATCTCACCGTCACGATTGATGCCTTTACCATACACAATGCTCTGTGGATAGGAAAGAAATTGCCAACTGTAAAGACGAAGGATATGGCCCTTGTCATTTAGTGAAGAAAGCTATCACAAAAACATTAAATATCATCAGTCTAATCGTCTTGCATTTTCGCCGCCGCATCCAGATTGATAATATTATCGAAAAATGTAAATTTTATAAGTATGCCAAGAGGAAAATGTCTATTATTGCTTTCTCTGTTTTTTTATATTCTCTGACCGTGAATCGTAAATTGACGTTTAAAAAATACATTACCTTTATATCATTACGTAATTATTATTATTAGTGAGTTGTAATAATTGCTAATATGTATTTCTAATTATTAATGTTATTAATCCATTTTCTAACCTGACAAAAATAATAATTTATAATAATGAACAGGTCTCTCATTTACAAAAGAACAAAACAAGATTTTCAGTCTTTCTCATTTGTTTTTTTCTTCAAAAACAGAAAAAGAAAAATCCAACAAAATAATTTAGTGTGTAACCATTATTGAGATTACTATTAATTTAGTTGTTTTTTATTGTGGTGGTATATATGAAAAGGTAGACCGTTGATGTCGTGATTTATTTTAGTAATCTCAGTTTGTTTTTAACCAGGCCTTTGTCCTCACTTTTACTACTACATACTCCGTTTCGGTAACTTAATACATTTTTACGAAAATCTTGTGAACAAATTTTATGATAGTAACTTAATGTAGTGTGACATGCTTTGTGTCGTCGTATTAGGCATAACCTACAAACTCCACCCATTTATTATTACACAAAGTGATTACACCTTGCTACATTTTCTGGCGATCGATAGACGTGATGATGGCGAAACTATATGATGAAAGCTTAAAAAATCGTCACATTTTCTATTGAAGGAATAAAAAAAATTCACTTCACTTGCTCCGCTAAAAAAATATATAAGCTGAAAGCTGAACTGTTTTCGAAAATATAGTGATAAAAGTGCTATAATAAAATTAGATAAATGTATTCACATGTAAATTAAGCATAATAATTACTTATTATTATTCTTTAATAATAGGATTTTAATTTGCACTTTTTGCTGAAAACTTTTAATGATGACGAAGAGAAAGGGTCTAACGACACGTGTATGTAGATAGAGATATTAATAGTAATAATTGGAAAACACACATGTCATGTAGTTTTTAATTGTATTCGTTTTAAATAGATAATCCTGAAATGATTATAAAATACGCTTGTAATAAATAATTAATAGTAACATGCTTAAAATCCGCAGTACATGAGAAAGAAAAAGAAACACAATACAGTTACATACATGTAGATTGTGAGTACGTACGTCTTGTTACCGTTGAATTTCTGTTGGGTGTAAAAAAATATATATTTGATGATGATGACTCATACAAGATGAAACTGGATTTTTTGTCAATTTTGTCATCACCTCAAAAATAATATAATTACATATTTTTATGCCTCAAGCAAAAGAACAGGAAAAGATGTGAGTGCTTTGTTTTATTGAAAACAATATGTGCATGTATTCCAAAAAATGAGCGTGACATGCTTTTACATATTATTATATATGCCTGTGTGTCTTATTGTGATGAAGATTGGAAACTAGGCTTCCCAAGTCCAAGAAAAAAATGTAAACACGATTAGTATTACAAACTAATAAAGTATAACGTGTCAGTGTTATCAAGATTTTAATTAGTTCTATATATTCCATTCATGGTATCTATATATTGAATTGAGGCAAGTAAAGAAAAGCAAATGAAGAGTATAAAATAGGCTATCACAGACGTATGTAATTCTACGTTAAAATCAGCTTGACAGAGACTGTGTAACACTGCTTACGAAAAGAAATATTAATTGCTATATAGAAACTGTTATACTCACCACATAACCACTACAAACCATCATCATCATCGTCAACCAAACACCACCTCCATTTTTTTCTTCGTTAATTTAAATAACATTTAAGCATAAAATAATTATTATAGTTTTATGAGTAGACACAACTACTGTACGCGCTCTGTATTTAACCAACCAAACCAAACTCTCACCACCACTAATGTTATTAAATATTTTTCTTCGTTAATTTTAAATAACATTTAAGCATAAAATAATTATTATAGTTTTATGAGTAGACACAACTACTGTACGCGCTCTGTATTTAACCAACCAAACCAAACTCTCACCACCACTAATGTTATTAATATGTTAAATGTTAATTAATTATATAGTTAATTGTAAGCAGTTATTTCTGTATGTAATACGTAGGTATATATATATATATATATAGTTTACCGAAAAAAATATTGTGCTGTACAATGTAATGTGTAATCATAATATTAATACTTCAGAACAGAAATGTGAGTGTGACCATTTTAATTTAAACAATTTTAACAAAAAAAACACATGTAATTAATACTGTGAATTAATCATCATAATAATATATTATATATATCTCAATATGAAAAAAAACATGTAACGATGATGCTGATTATTTATTATTGACCTTCTTTTTTAATAAAACTTCCAGTTTTTATTACCAATAATAATATATTTTATTATTTCATGTTATGCTATTTAGTTATGCACTTTTTCAAGTATGTATAGTATATCTGCTCGCACATTGCAGAGCGGTTATCATAATCAACTTTGTTATCAGAATTGTACACAAATAAGCTCAGTTGTGTGTGTGTACTCTGCTTCTCCGCGTCTTCATGAAAATCCATAGGTTTATAAAGGCAAGAAAATATACGAGTATTTATAACTATGGCTAAAAATACTCATCAAAGCAGGAGCAGAGTGTCTCTTTGTATTTGACTGAGAAGAGAACATTTTTATCAAATATAGTAAACATTGATGGACCGTATATTTTTATGTACTGGATACGAGTAAAAGACGCAGGGGTAGAAAAGGAATATGCATTTTCTTGGTGTTAAAATGATTAATAGTTAATGAAACGTAGAGTACAGTTCAGATTTTTGTGCGGACAAATAAATAATAAAAAATTGTGACAAAATGTTTATTTCACGATTAACTTGCATAATTGTGGTAAGTTGAATT
>JAHZNC010002984.1:0-14607 GCA_027744095.1 Zhuqinia jingwanae
GCATGAATGTTTAAGAGAGGGTTGAATGTATTAAAAAAAGTATCAAAGGTGACATGTAGCAGTGGCCTGGATTACGTTTTTTTTTCTTATTCAAAAATAACCTTTTGTTAGAGAATCAAGGATAAGTAGAAAGAGAAAAAAAAAGTGCGAGGGAGCAGACATTGGTTTCAAAAAATACAAAAAAGCTATTCGTCAGAAGAAAATGTACGTACAAATATAACCCTGCCAAAAGGTGTTGAGATGTAATCTCACACTACCCTGCACTTTATGAAATGCGCAAGTAAGTTTTTTTGCATTTTCACTGAATATGGAATATAGTTTGCTGGAGGGAGTGAGATAGAAGAGCAGCCTGCGCAGCATAATATATATTATTTTAAATAAGAAGCTGCCACTGTGTATACCATAAATGCAAATTTAACGTCAAACGTGGGAATTCGGAGTTTACAATCTAAACTTGCCGCAACCCTTGGGTTTCGAGATCCCAAGAGTTACAAGTCGTTTTCCCCCAATTTCGTTAGATCGAAAATTTTCCCTTTTACCAAAAATAGGTGACATTGTTATCTTTATTTCTGTTGACGCCACATCAAAAGTAATGTCAACTTACGTGCGGCCTTGGAGTACAAAAATATAGTTATAAAAACTAATGATGGAGAGGGAAACTTGATAAGTGGGGTAATGTGGTAATGCACTTTACTTTCACGGATTCCCATTAACGTTTTGTTTTATAAAATTCATAAAGTGTGTTCGAGTAATTAAATATGCTTGTTATCAAACAACGTAAATGAATGAAGTTAGGTTTCATTATTTATGCAGGTAAACCAAAAGTACCGGCAAAAAGAAAAATACAATGAAGTGTACACACAAGACTGATCTTCAGATTGTCAGTATACTTGTGTGTGTATGTATAGTACACACAAATATGGATACAATATTGATTTTACTATTAACTATACTTAAATATAGGCTCATACATATGCATGTAAAATAGGAACAAGATGTTCATGTTGCCCACTTCCAAATACACGAGCCGAACAAGGCGCATTTACAACATCATTGTGATCATTGCAAATGCCGAATGTGAAACAAAACTTGGGAAAAGCGTTTGTAATTTTCTAGTTTACTGAGTCTTCAATCCTTTTAGACATGTATTCACTGGCTGCTTTTTGTATTAATTGGATTTCCAGGAAAAAACCGACAGACGCACTTTTGTTTGATGACCTTTGGTTTGTTTGTTTGAAAATAAATATAATTTTCTGCGAGAAGCGAAAGGGCTTCAAAGGAATCGCGTATAAATAAAAAATTAATGAACTAACTCAATTGTACCTATGAATTTGTTCTTTTACTTGCCACTTGTACATGATGTAAATACATTATAGAATATAATAAATGCATTATAATAACATGTGTAAGTAAATACATAAATATTTATGCCTCTTTTCTCTGATTGTTCCAGGCTCCAAAGAATTCACCCGACGAAGTAGCTGCAGCAGCAAGCAGTTGTTTCAAACTCAACTCACTCCAACTCCAATGCCTGTTGATGAAATATCAATACGAACAAGAGGAGATACCCATACCACCGGAAGTTCTGGACAATGTCGTTCGGGTAAGAGCACTTTCGCCAATTGTGTTTCTATTGAAAAGACAAGAGGTCAAAGAGGACATGCACGAGGTTGTCAAGTTAAATCGATGTTTTGACTTTTATAGAAACAAGAAAGGCCAGTAAAAAGTAAAATCATGTTGCGTCATTAATTAGTGAAGCTTAGGTATATATTAAAATACAATGAATTCAAATCAGATAGGCTGGACAACCTTGAGAACTAAGTACTATGTTATTATTTGATGTGTTGGATAAATTAAATGACAACCCCTCTGCTAAAGCTCAAATTTACAAGTCACAAAGTTGACAACATACTTAACAACTTGTGCGTAGAGGATGAAACATATAAAAGTTCCGATATGTGGAATCCGATCTTGTGTCTTTTTTCTGAAAGGACATACGCGTGCATGAAATATACAGGATGAAATGTGTGTAAATACAGATATATCTCGTTGTGTGAAGATACCATAATATCGATATTCGATGAATACTATATATATATATATATGTATGTTTTCCTTCTTATTAAATATTCAATACACATCAACGACCGATATGATGTTTCTACTCAACAAGCTAGTAGTGCTAGTCCTGTTGATACTCCCTTGTGATTGTCATGCATAAAAGGAAAAAAAGTTTTCTCAGCCAAATATCATCCGTTACTAGAATCATAATACACGCGCATAATACCCGCGTCGGGAAGAATAACATTTGATCCATAAACGCCCCCGCAATGATCAGGCTTAGGAAACGTATTCGCTAGAGTACGAAAAATGGTTTATTTATTTATCCTAATCCTTTCCTAGGTGTGCTCGTACTACAAGTAACAATGGTTTCATATGAATTTGAAATGTCATCGGTGTGATGCTGTGACATTTCCCTGTGTGTGTGCCACATAAATTATTAGAAAAAAACGTATTAAAAAATGCTGGATACTGACCGGATGCAATTTGGCTTGTAATTGTAAGAATGGGATAAATAAATAAAAGCAAATGTTATTGCTATTGCACACCTTTTCCCAGAAAGTTACAGAGAAAGTTTGTGTTATATCAAAATTGTAAGAAGTTGCAATTGTAAGAATGGGATAAATAAATAAAAGCAAATGTTATTGCTATTGCACACCTTTTCCCAGAAAGTTACAGAGAAAGTTTGTGTTATATCAAAATTGTAAGAAGTTGGAAGTCTTTGGAGAAAATTACAAGGACTTTTCCTCATTTCCTCGTCACACCCGCCCGTGATATCTCATTTCTAGACACGATATGAACACGAGTAAAATAATTACAGCATTAAGCACTTGTTCAAAATATGAAAGGCTCGGATATATGGATAGGATATCACGTGCACACTTTTGTAATTGAAATCGTATAATTTTGTCAGATGACCCAGATGGAAACCAATTGCTCATTNCTTTTGTAATTGAAATCGTATAATTTTGTCAGATGACCCAGATGGAAACCAATTGCTCATTCAAGATAACAAAAATTTGTCCCTCAGACACGGCTTTTGTTTTGTTTATACGTAAGACCCGTAGTTTTTAATGTTTAATCATGCAGCAAAATGTTGATCGATACAATGTTTTCCATCGCCAGGTGTGACCATATTATGCAATGTGCAGTCTTGTCAGCACTATATATTTCGTGTGTTCCTGTATTGTTGGCATTTAATTTATCTTACTTGCAAAGTTGGGAGAAAGTGTATAGTATGTTGATAAAATGTTAGTTAAATGTTATATTGATTTTCATTACCCTCGTGGAAAAACATGATACGGTTTCCTATAATTTTTAACGTCGATACACCGCTCGATAAACCCGGCTCATTGATGAAAGAAAGTTCATATTGTGTATATGTCATTTGTAAAACTGACAGACATCAATTAATCCTTGCCTATTTACAAGAGTTTATTTGATACGTATTCCTAACAAACAGCTCATTATATTCATTGTATTAATTATCTATAAATACGTACACTCTCGTACATTACGTCATGTCTTGCGCCCAAAGCTCTCTCTCTCTCTCTTTCTCCCTGTCAGTTAATGATGTTGATCGTCCAAAATCCAGATGAAACTGATGTTACTATCATTATGTTATACATTTAAAAGCTGTGGGCTGTCTTTCGATCTCAGTGACCAGTGTGACATTGTACAAGGTTGCAGGTGTTTGCATAATGCATAAAAAATTTATACTCTATCGCTTGCGCTTCCACAATAAGTCAAACATTGTGACAATACCTTTAATCAGAGAGAGTGACATACACAAAAAAAGTCTCGTGTGTACATTGTTCGTCATTTACATTTTGAACCTGAGATATATCTCCATTTATAGATATGTCACTCTAAAATGATCATGTAAAAATATCCAACAATATATATATGTACCATAAAAATTGAACGCAGCAGAAAGGAAGTACAAATATATATATATATGGGTACCTTCATTTCATATGTTACTCACATGTAGCAATAATTTTTTTTAGAAAAATAAAATGACTTAATTTTATTATTCAGGTAACAATAGCATGTCGTGTCGGTGAATCAATTATGAGACAATGCGTATGTATAATATAAAGTTATTGTGTGATTTCAAGTCAGTTAAATTAAATTGCCCACTTTTTGTGACACTGTTAAAAGAACAGTAAGATTTCAAAGTTATGTAGGTGTGGTGGTGTATATTTTCCATTCTTGAGCATCAAACATCATTATATTTTGCATAATGTGATTTCTTGCCTTTTAAATATTTTTTATGAGAGTTGTGCATAGTGCGAATTTCCTTTATTTCATTTCATGCATGTTTTTGCAGTAAA
The DNA here is from genome assembly GCA_027744095.1 of Zhuqinia jingwanae. Classification (NCBI taxonomy): domain Eukaryota; kingdom Metazoa; phylum Arthropoda; class Collembola; order Entomobryomorpha; family Paronellidae; genus Zhuqinia; species Zhuqinia jingwanae. Next base: position 4,398 of record JAHZNC010002984.1, read on the forward strand.
GTGTTAGATAGAGAGATAGATAATTTAAAAAATTCTTATTAACTTAAACGAATATATATAGCAGTTGTCTGCAAATGAATCGGTACCAGCAGCAACAGCAGTCGCGCTAAAACTTGCGTGCGTGCACTATTACCTGTGCAGCAAAACATTTCAGTAATGAATTTGAATTTTGCTGTATATTCTGTTGCTGCTGTAAAGAAGTTGAATTATCCAACTATTAAGATAATTTTGATCTTCCTTTTCTTGTACACATCATTGTCAACTTTCAATTTGTTCCTGTAAAAATCGTGCTGTCCGCAAAATAACTTGGTAAATGGACGTAATAGAAGATGATAGTATTTTTTTTCTAGAAAAAACAGCATTAATAGAATAAAAGCGTATATAGTGAGTATTTTTCCAAGTATTAAATTGGTTACTTTGCTTTTTTATCTATCTAGTTACAGCAACACCAACTATTTTCTTCTTCATTTACTCTCCTTAATGGCAATACTCAGTCAGCATGGTATCGTGCTATATAACTGTCTTATCTTGTTTGTTGTGTATATGCACAGTACTCCCTCTTAAGCAAATTAAGCGTCATCATGTCAGTCACAAGATTAAGTATTCCGTTTTACACGAACTGTCAACTCAATGTGTGTGTGACAGTATAAAAATGTAAGCTATCTTATTGAAGGAGGATCAGTGTCATATCATCTACTGTGAGGGAAAAAGGTTATACAAGTGCGATAAAGTACTAAGTACCATCATCATCATCAAATATGCTCAACAAGATGAAGTACAAGTACACGCTTAAAGAAGTAATAATAATAAAAGTAGGGTAAGTTTATGAATATAAACACATATGCATACGAGGATATGGTAAAATAATTCTTGTTAAATGAATGTGCATCCTATAAAGGTTGGATTAAACCTACAACCTAAAAATATGCATACAAATGAGAGAGTCCCCTTTACTCAGAATCTTCATTGATTGTTTGTTTCGCATCACGCGTGCATATTTACTAAACATTAAATTGCAAAACTATTCTAAAAAGCACATGCAAAAGTGCATAGGTATATTGTATGCATTAATATTTATGTACATACCTACCAGAAATAAATTTTAGTGCTAGTACTTCTAAACAAGCACGCATATATTTATATAAAAAAACCCATGCATATATGAATGAGCAAGGGCACGCGGAGATGAGCAGTGAGTAGTGAAGAAGCTCTTTATTTGACACAATACATGGTTTCCTTATAAAAGAGCGCTGTAAAGAGATTTAATAGTGATTTAACAGCAAAAAGGTAGAAAACACTTTTTTGTTGAGTCGATTTAAAGAGATAAATTAGACACCACACAACTCACTTCATCCTGCTTTTTCTGCAACTGCAAACTTACACACAAGAAGCCAAGAAGTGTTTAAAAAAAACAGTAGTAGTAGTTTTAGCATCATAATGTAGAGAGATGAGATGAGTGGAGTAAAAACGAGAAGGAAAACAAAACACAAGTATATAACAGCTTCTTCCCAGCAACCAGTATTTTGCAGCCTGTCTGTCTATATATGGTCGAGTTGTAGGTTGTTGATATTATAAATTGCTTATAAATATATGCATACCTATGTACAATGTATATAGTTATGACTTTTTTCAGAGTTTATCTCTTGACAAGAGAGCTTTTTCAAAACTGCTTTAGATCCCAACTGATACCGTAATGGAATTACTGAAAACACTCAAAAAATTGCGAGAGCGCTTGGTAAATCTTTTTTTTTTTAAAGTCCTGTACCTCTTCTTCTCATCATCGCTCTCTCATCATATGCCATAGCGTTGTGCTTTACCATTACTGTTTTGTATCTGACTTCTCGCTTGTTTGTTTTTCGGTGTTTTTAAGCCATTATTTTCATTATCGTTCTCTGCTGCTTCACTCATTATCTTGAATGGAATATGGAACTGAAAAATATGTTCCTCGCTTGTAGGAGAAAACACCTTTTATGATGTATTATGCAGAGTCAGGCTCCTCACACTACAAAAAAACCACTACTTTATGGAATATGCATAATATTACGAGTACAAAACAAAGTTTGCAACTTATTAAAAAGTAAGCATAGTAAATATAGTATAGTGAAATGTAAAAATGATTTGGTAATCAGTCAAGAGTATAGTATTACATACATCCATCAATATTCATTTTAGAGGTGTATACCTACATGCGCGTTTTCATATATTTATGCGGATATTGATGTTAATCAAAGAAAAATAGGCACAAGCATAATAGTAACAGTAACAAAAAAAGCACAATTCAGTCAATAATAATCATAGTGGAAAAACATGGGCAAACATAATATTATCTTATGTTGATTTACTGTCGATAATAATATAAATTTTTTAATATGGTGATGATGAGATGTTGAAGAAAAAAACTATCATCCTCATTATTATCATCATCGCATTACATTGAAATCGAGCAAAGAGGAAGGAAGGGATCGTGTTGTAAATAAATATTATCATATAATGTTGTTGTTGATGATGATGATGCTGATGTGCGAGGATGCTAATCTTTCATCATCGTTTTGTTGAAAAGGTGAAAAAAAAGCCAGAGCAAAGGCAAGAGAGAGATTATGATTTGATGATATTTTGTCAGTAGATCACGATGATAAGGGTAATTTTCAGGTGGTGTATGTATAGTGGTACAAAATATCTATTGGCACACGTTTTATTTTATTGTGTACTTTGCTGAATAACTTGTGTAAAGAAGTGTGGATTTTCAGCTCTCTCGCATGTCATGACATATTACTTTACAAACAACTAACTTGACTATTATACTACCTATATACGTGACTGCAAAGCCGGCAGTTTGCAAAACATTTAAAATATGTACATCGGTAGGTGCATAGCATTGCATATTAAAAACTGGCATGACTTTGGTTTATGTGTTACCACATAAATTTTTGACATGCATTTTTACTTCTCTGCGATTTTTAATAGGTGGTGTGTATATATATGTATGCCTCTTTCCTTAAGAAAGCTTATAACTTGTATACAACTTGAAAAAGTTGCACGATTTAAGACAAGCCATATCTAAAGTTTGCGGTTGTGTTTATAAAATGTCAAAAAAAAAATCTTGTGATGTTATGTCTTCCCAAACGATCAGTCTTCGTTTACCAAAGAAAAAAATTGTAAGACTCTCTAAGATTATTATTATGAGGATCTCCTTTAGAGAAGGAAAACGAATTAAGCCATAGACCAACCTTAAACATGTATACCTAAATACGTATTATACATGCAACGCTTTTACTTCATAACGTCATCGTGTGTGTATGTGTGAGGGATTGAGGGGGAGTAAATCAAGCAATATCATTTGAAGTAAAAATGCAATAAAAATGCTTTTCTCAGGCTTATGCAAGCACTAAATCCATTTATTTTCTAAAACTGCGTTGATAACAAATACTTTAGAATAGTGTGTGTATAGTATACATGTATTATATAATAATACGACGGTAAAGTACATGACTAGCCACTTTAAATTTTGCTGCGCTCTTCTTTTTTTCGTCTCTATTCTTTGTCCCTTCTATCATCACATCACACGTTTTTTTACTGTTTTTTCGTCTTACAGTTTTTTTCAGATACAGGTATACATATACCTAATATAATAATATTTTATATTCATCATCACACTTTTTTTATATATGCCTAAGCTGTTTTTTTGTTAAATCAATGATTCATACAGCAAAATTTGTAGTACAAATTAAGGAACAACCAATAAAGAACAGCAGCACAGAGAAATATACACACGTATTCGGAGTTTTACCATAGTGGATCGTGTACATCACACTTACTTTTTCTTTTTTTGCGTGTGTGGTTTAATAACATTGAGATTTTACACGAGAAAAAAAAAATACGTTAGTGGAAGTTTGCATGCATAAGTGAGTAATAATGTAACTCAAAAAGAGTGTACGTAATGTTATTACTCACGTTACGTTATTAATAATAATAGTAATCAGCTTGTAAAGACAAGAGAGCCTCAGGAGAGAATACAATTCACTCTGTTGAATGTGAATAAAGAATCTCAGTATTCTAGTTATATGCATGCATATATATATATTCAAAATAGTGCATGATATATTTTTGAAAGAAGGTTTTGTTTCTATTATTTTTTCTACCATGGATGGCCATACTAGAGCTAATGGTTGATGATGATGAGTATGGTCCATCGAATCGTTGAAAGTTTTTTTTTCTCGTTTAGTTGAAGTAAAATGTGCTTTATATTTTGTTACGTTATAATATTATGTTATATATAATATTACATGTAGTGGGAGAGGGATACTAAAAAACAAAAAGAAATTGATGCAAACGCAAGCAAATAACCTACAGCGGAAGGAATGCTAGGGTGCGTGGATTACTTTAGAGAGAAAAAAAAACTTATTATAGTTAGTTGCATGACATAATAATATGTAAGCGAATGTTGAAAAAAAAAAGTTTTACAAATCCACGACTCTCTGCGAGCATATCACATCATCAGAACAAAATTACATACATTGAAAGACGCAACCTGCTCGATGATCGTTCTTGTCTGCTCTTCTTTTGCAGCTAAAAGAGAAAAAAAAATGTGTATACGCATGCATTATTTTATTATATACGTTTTTTACGTTCTTTCGTTGTTGTTGGTCTTTCTGACTTGACTACAGTGAAACATGTGTAGCAATAAATAAAAAGCTTAGCGGAGAAGAGGTGCATTACTTGAATATGATGATGTTGATGATGATGATACATTATTATTGTGAAGAACTGGCAGGTAAGGGTATAATCAGTATGTATGTACCACGTAGGAACATTCGTGTAAAGTACACAGCAGAGAGCATGCAAGCAGTTTTGATAATAAAAAAAAATAAGCATATGTATGGTAAATTTTGTGGTAGTGGTATTTAGTAAAGGAAAATCTCCTAGTGTGAGTAACGTTAGTCATAGTCATGTGTGCATATATATTCAGCTGAATCATCATCGTCCATGTAAGTATGTATATATTATGAGGTTAGCTCCTTTTCGAAGATGTAATGTATGTATGTTGTATGGGATGATGATATGTATTCCTCACTTACAAAAAAAAATAAGTTTACTCCCATTCATTGAAGGATCATCATCGTCGTCATCCTTATCATTATATCAACAAAAAAGTGAACAACATCTTTCATGCTTTTGATGATGATGATCATTCATTGCTATTTCAGGTGGCAGAGAGCACAGTTGACGAAGCGATTCGTGCTGATGGACGACACATTCGCGTTGAGGAGGAGCCGCTCATCGGACTTGCATTTATTTTACCCGAAGACGGATACTCTTGTGACATTGTGAGAGGGATTCCAACCGGGCTTATTGATTTCCTTACGCCATTATCGCCTCTTTGCAGGCTCACGCCAAATCCGAGTGCTGCAGGCTACTGGACAATTTATTTCCAAGACCCTATGAGGTCTCCCAGTGCCTTGAGCGGACGGTCATTTGCCGCCGCTTTTAATAATCTTACAATCGGCAGTGGTGGGGGTCAACCTCCCCACACACCAGGCAGTGTGATCAGTGACCGACATAGCATGATGAACAATAATAACATGACAAATTTGAATATGTCCATGTCAAACATGTCCATGTCGTCAATGATGGGACCCAGCAATAATCATCAAGGAGGTGGCAGTGTTTTGAGTCCAAACGGAAGTGTTGGTGGTGGTAGTGGTGTGATTGGTGGACATCATGGAATGACCAATGGTCATATTGCGGGACATGTCCCAATGATGAATGGAAACTCGTCGGGAAAGCTCTCTCAGAAACCGGACATTCATTCGATTAAACTGCAAAAGATTTCTAATGGACTTGGTCTAAGCATCGTAGCTGCAAAGGTAAGAGTAAACAATACTGCAAAGTGCATAATAATAATATATTAATTTTTAGTCGCTTTTTTATCCTTGAACTTAAACTGAAAATTACATCATTTGCACAGTAGACACATACTATAGCTCTTTTATAGATTTTCCAATGAGATTACAATATTACGCCTCGTACATACATAAGACAACCGTACATTTTTTTTCTTCGAGTAGCTCATTCGTGAACATTTTTTGTTGAAATGAAGTAAAAACGGAAGCATCCGACATTACACAGTTGTGCTTTTAAATACTTGATTCACTTGTACTTAGAAAAAAGGTAAACGCTTTAACATCACAGCAGAATATTAACCTCATGAATTGCACGATTCTTCCTTAATTGTTCTCAAGCAGAATTTCATTCTGTCTAAAAATAAAGCGGAAGAAATGCATAATAATAATTTTTGTTGATAAAAAAGCTTTTTGCTACTGTGGTATTTTTTTCATCGTTTCTGCTCCTCTGCCTTCTTTTTTTATTTTACTTTTTACAAAAATATGGAATCCGTCCATCTTTTTTTGTAAAGAATAAAAAAAAGTCAGTAAAGATTAGGTCTACTTACCGTTTCAAAAAATAGAACAGCGTTATTTTTTTGTAGCAACAGGACTGATTCTTTTTTTTCTACAGTTTTACATTGTGCACTGGTGAAGAGAATTATTTACTTTGTTGAGTTATTTCTTCTTTACCGACTTTCGGGCAACCAACCGAAGAAGGAAGGACCGCAGCGGTGCGATGGTATGATGGTGGTGGTGGTGAAATGTTGTACTATATAGAAAAGGCATATTTTTGCCTTCTTTTTCTTGGGCTGTTTCTCTGCGCTTTTAAGATAGCTTCCACATTGTTGATTGTATTTTTTATGTTAAGTACATAACATACGGCATTTACTGCATTGTGTTTGCACAACAGAGCATGTAAAAAGAAAAGAAATATTATTATTTTTTAATAAATGTTTACGGACTGACTTATGGCTTGGCATGGTGTAATTGACTTATCCGTAATACTTTCTAGGTTGCACGTTTCTTCAAAAAATATATTATGAACTTTTATTTATAACGTAGCGTAAAAAGGTATTATAGGGTTATACATGGTATGTGTATAAATTCAGCAACAATATATTGAAATAATGAAGTATTTACATTGGTTATTGTATAATATATTTTTATACACGTATAACAATAACTTAGTATTAAAAACCTTGCTGCAAAAAACACTCAAATGGCAAAACAAGTCAAGGCAAAGGATTGATGATGATGATGATGATGGAGCTCTCTAGGATTTGAGAAATGCATGCATGTGTGCAAATTTCCACTTAAAAAATTGTTGTATAATAACAATTTTAAACTCATCATCTATCCTCATCACATCAATCTTAAACTCTTATATGCTTTGATAGATCAAGATTTAAAAAATATATAATATTTAGCTGTCCTTGAGCTACAAAAGAACTTGTCCCGATTCATATTCACACTAACAAAAAAATTGCATAATAAAAAAAATATTCTCCAGACAGAAAGATTGATATGTACATACATAAATATTATGTATGATCCGAACTCAGATTTTTATGAAGTATAAAACGTATGTTACATACACACATGAGATCATCATGCCGATATGCCAGCTAGGCCTTTGGGATGAAATATACTGCGTTCAATTTCTGTTCGTCACATTTTGGTTCTCTTATGGTCTGTTTGATAGATTGTTGCACATCGCGTGCGTAATTGCATGATACCAACTGTGAATTTAATTCACTTTAAAACGAAAACTTGAGAAGACTTAAATCTTGCTCTTCGTTCGTTCGAGACTGAAGATCGCCATGAAGAATGCACCAAGACGCAGATAGGAATGCTTACAGAATTCACATGTGAAGAGCACTGTTTATTTAAAAAAAAACAAAAAAACTTTGCAATATAATAATAATCATGGTGAATGACGACACAGGGACAATTTTGACAATGATGCAAAAGTAGAAACGTATAAAATATAATAATAATAATTGTTTGCATTACATGCCACAATACTATATGTATAGTATAGAGAGAACGACTTGTCCTCTTATTTTCTATCAAATTCAATTCGTTTTGACAGCATGTTAGCTAATCACCTCACTTATTATTACAGAGATTTGTCCCTGAATCCAAATAATTATATAGCTTTTATATTCATTGCGCATCATTACTATGTGTGTACACACAGTTCACCCTCTGCTGTGCCATTTCCTTTCGTATTTTTTTTCAAAGATAATGTATTTCGCTTTGGACTGTGTAGCATTGATTTTTTTAAACGTGCATATATACAATACACAAACAATGCTCACACAAGGGTAGAAAAATTGTCCAACCTTACATATCTTGTGTTATAGCTTATTATTATTATGTCATGTTTCTGTTTGTTCCTTTTGTTTTGAAGATGGTTTGAAGGGACACGGGAACTGATACTATGACTCACAATGTACCTGTGTACCCCCATCCTAATATACAAAATTGTATATGCACGTTTTGTATTACATTATCGTGTAATATTTTTCTTGTATTTATCCCATATACGAACATATAGACCTACAATATGCATGCATACCTATACCATTATATCAGGATGCCATTTATGTTTGAATGTTGTATCTGACTCAGAAAAAAAATTGTAATCATATTGTTATGGTCTTTTGTTTGTTGTAAAACATCTCAGTCTATAAAGCTCACATTTAAGCTAGTTATATTATTGTTTGATTGTTGTTTTTTTGTGGTGGTATTTAAAAATAAATAAATAGTACTAAGAGGAGGAAACTTTACATGTGTGTGTAATGTTTAAAAGTTAAAATATTAGGTAAAACTTTATGACTTTTAATCTTTAAACAAAAGATACACACACGCTAATCTTTATTTCCTTCTCTTCTCAACAGCTTTAAAAAAATATTCATATATTTTGACAAAACGCGCCTTTTATGGGTGAAAGTAAATCTGTACTGGAAAAAAGGAAAGGTAACGATATTTTTAGAAATTGTGTGTCTGTGTGCATTGTATTTTTCTAAAAACTATTATTGTTAAAATTGGTTTCTTTTGTACTTTTGTTGCGCATTTTTTGCATATTCCTCATCTTGTTAAAAAAAGCGTTGTGGTTTTTTCCTTCATTCTTTCACTTTCAAACATACAACTGTTTGCTAAATTAAAATTCTTCTATTTGTACAACTTATTCATGCAGCTAAAAAAAATGTTAACGAATAATTGGAATTGCTCTATTTCTATTCACCGTTTTTTTTTTATGAAAGATTTTCCTTTTGTCAGCGCTATTTTTCTTGAATGTATCACATGGAGTTCTTTTATTTGCATTTTTGTTAAATCTGATTTCAACAATGTTTCAAAAGAATTTTCAACGAATTTATTAGGGAAAAGATGTTTGATGTTCACATATTATTGTGTTTGTAGTAAGTAGGAGTATAGTGTATGTATGTATGTATAAATTTTATACTAAATTCATGTGCTAGTGTACACTTCAACATGTGCTTGCACTTTGAACTATTCATATTAAACATCCACAGAGAACTTTTGCTCTGAAGAATGAGAGTATAAAGTGAAATCAGTTGAAGAATACACAAAGGAAGCTGACAACAAATGGAAAAAAACCCATGTGGGGTTATGTTATGGGGATGTAGTTTATAGTGCATGCTGGTGACTGATATAAATGGCATGAGGTGTGCAGTGTTGGCGGCTGGGCCGTCACATTTTCAATTATTTTACAGTAGTTGGCAGAGATGGTTTTATAGACACATATGCACAATAATATGCAGCCGTTGTACTAAAGTAATCATCATCATCATCATCATCATTCAGCCACAATTCAGGTTTTTCCTTTCTGTTCACACTGCTCACACTCATCTAAATAGTAAAACTGAACAAGATAGTGAAACTAATCAGCCAAACCATTGCCTATCATGCTTTTGGCTGGTTGTAAATTAGTACAACAAATACATGTTTTTACACGCCAACAAACCAAACCGATATGTAAAAAAAATGTTTTTGAAAAAAGTGTGACTCTTCTGGTGACTCTCTGACGTAGAAGCAAAATCAAAAGTAAATATACTAGACGACGATACGATATTATTAATGAAGGAAAGTGTAAAATCACAAATTAAGGCTGCTATATACTGTCACTTTTCATTTTATTATTTTTTTTCTTCGAAAATTGAATACTATACGCACATATATAAATGCATAGAGGGCTGAAAGGTATTGGGCATAATAACCCTGCTAATAAGTGCAATTGTGAGTTTTGTGGAAATCTCTTTTTATTCAAGTCACGCCACATTTCAGAGAGGACAGACTCCTAT
>JAHZNC010002985.1:0-18683 GCA_027744095.1 Zhuqinia jingwanae
TTTTTTGTTGGCATGATAACAATTAATGTAATTGTTGTGACTACATGGGAAGAAGAGGAAAATAATCAAAATGATTAAGTACAATATAAAGTGAAAGAAATATGAGGCAGCAATGTTTAGCTTTACATTACTGCCTCATCAGTACTTGGATTAGAATAACATATAACTACATACATCATCATAAAGTGTAGTCACATTTGAAGTAGCTGAATAACAGTAACAGTACATGTAGCTTGTCAACCAGAGGTCACCTTGCTTATCATCGTTGGCCTGTTTGAAAAATGTTTCATCAAGATTGTCAGGAATTGAAATAAATATTTACCTTGTTGTGTATGGTGTGACTGTGGTTGTGATTGCATTGCTCTCAAAATATGGCACCTCTTAACAAATTACATTTTTTTGGTTTACAGTTTTAATATTTTGGACCATCCTTTTTTTGTCAGATTTTATTTATAAAACTTTTTGTTTTAACAACAACCTGGTAGCATTTAATAAGAAACTGACATATTTTTTTTAGAAAAAGTTATTCTTGTTCTTAGGGGCTGGGATGTTGTTTTCGCCATTGGATGGCATAGGTCAAAATAGTCGTTTTTCATAAGAGTAGAGTCCATGAACACCGCCTTCGTGTTGGGCTGATGGAGACCTTTTCTCAAAGCGAAGCTTCCCGTTGTAAGTGAACTCTTGAAGTTGCTGGGTATTACGAACACCCATATCTTGGTAGCTGTGACGAATGCCGGTTTCCAGATAAGGAAGGAACCGAAGTACAGACCCTTTGTCGACGATGGATCCACTAACACCCTGAGCTACCATGAGACGGTCGTCAGCAGAGTGGAAGTAGCGGTTCATGGCAGCACTGCCTCCGGAGGTTGCTGTACCAAAGGAAACACAACCAACTGTTTTTCATTTCCTTTTAAAGCGAATTATTTTTATGGATTTTTCTTTGCGGAGAGAAAATAAATTTGTTTTCTTACGTTTAGGAGTACCATTTGCGGTGGATTTACTAGATTGTGACCAAATCCTTCGACATCACCTTTTCTAGAGGAACATCCACATTGGCGTCAAGGAAATCAATGTCACGGGATGTCACAATGCCCACAAGCTTTCCACCCAATTTCCCTGTGTCGGTTATAGGAGTTCCACAAAATCCATGGTCCTTTTTCACTTGAAGTATGTCACGAACGGTGTGCTGAGGAGAAAGAACGATGGGATCCCGAATGAAGCCATGCTTATATTTTTTCACTTTGAGAACCTCCTGCGCCTGGAATTCGGGAGTGCAGTTGTGATGAATTATTCCGATTCCTCCACACAAAGCCATTGCAATAGCCATTTCAGATTCCGAAACCGTGTCCATTGGGGAAGAGACCAGGGGAACGTTCAAGGTCAAATTCCGGGTTAGCTTAGTTTGAAGAGTGACCTCACCTGGACTAAAGTCAATGTATCCAGGAAGAATGATGAAGTCATTGTAAGTCAGTCCGTCTTTGTTTTGGAGTAGCTCCGTGCAAGACATGCCGTCTACGAGGTCCATGTCTCCATCACCGACCCCGTTCATTTTCATGGATCCGTTCATTCTCGTTGAGTGCGGAATTTTGGTAGAGGTTTAAGTAGTGACTTCTGTAATTACAAAAAAAGAGATACGAACATGAAACATCAAGTTTATTCTTTTCACAACATACCTATTTTTTTAAATTTTAATTGACATCAGCATAAAAACTTACAGCACTACCACCGATTTTCCCCTTAAAAAATTAGAAATAAAAAATGCGATAAAAATATCGCAGGATGAAGATTTATAATAAATCTTTTAACACCTAAATTTGCCCACTTATAAAACGGCGTGGTTTGCACGTGCGTCACGCTACCAAAAATCAATATGGCTTATCTGCCGGTGATGCTTCTACTGGTATTTCTGTTCTCGCTGCACTGCACCTACGCACCTCCACAAACCATAGATAAAATATATAAAAACAAGCAGAGCTTATCTTTATGCTATTGAACTCCAAAAATGTAAACCTACCCAATAACAAAATGTTTGTTTTTAAAGGAGAGTTAAACAACAACTGAGCGAGCCAGCAACAAAGTTTATTTATGCGACAAACCAAAAAAAAAAGTTTATGCGTCGCTTTTCTGTAAAATTGTTCTTTGTCTATAATGTGGATGCGGAGTAGACTCCCACATCTGTTCCAGTTTATTAATGTGCAAGTCTCAAGTGAATATTTTTGGCCTGTCTTCACTTGACTGACTACTTGAAAAAAATATCAAATATCAGTGACCCGAGTAAGTTGAAAAGTTGATATATACTTTTTTAATGCTAATGAGCCGTAGACAAGCTCAAAAATATTGGAACATTTTTTCTTTCTGAAAACAATGAGTCAAAGCAATGTCTCTGAACCCTTTCTGTACTATTTTAAAACTAAAGTATGGCACCGGAAGTGCAAAATGAGAGATGATTATTCAGTTCAAACTAATTTTTTTTCAGAACGCGTGGAAAACCCTACAAAACCCGGATTTGTGCAGCCCAGCCTCCAGAGTTTTGCTCTGTCATGAAGCAAAAACCAGACTGAAGACCTGGGACTATGTGTATAACCCTTTTGCCTTAAAAAAACAGACGAACATCAAACCGAATGAGTAACGAACGGAATGTGTCTGTCTCGTCGGTTCGGAAATCGTCATCAGTAATGATATCAGGAATACTGAGATTTTACACGCTACAAACCTAAAACGACAAATAATGTGCTCTTTTCTCTGAAAATATGACTGTAGCAAACAGCCAACAGAGAATCTACTTTCTGCTGAAGTACTGCTACTGCTTTTATATAAACGACATTTACATACATGATAACCTCTGAGTCATAATAAATTTGTATGATTAAAATTCATGCTTTTGGTTTGTAACTTTTGTATGGATCATGATTGTGATGAGATGAAGATGTCGAAATTAATGGTGGTGATTAAACACCACTGGTGTCGCTGATGCTGCCTTTTCAGGAAGTAGTTGTACCAGACGAGCCATGATGAACTTGGGTAAGCTTAGTAGGTTATAGGTTATCATCAACATAATTAACTTGCATCATGCCGTCTCGTGTCGCATAGTACTACTTTCAGTACTTAGGTAGTGATATAGAAACCAGCCAAATTAACGTGAAATCCTAGGCAATGTTTTGGATTGGTGTGCGAATTAACTTTTAGATTCTGTCTGAAAATGCTTCATGCACAAAAGTGAATACCGGCTAAAGAAAACGAACAAATAAGGTTAACTTTACCAGGTCAATATCATACACACTACATCGTTGAATATCACTATACATTTACTTTATCATTTTGTCCGCAAAAAAACCACACTTTAATTTAAATTTTTAATCGTACATATTTTTGTCGTAATAACCTTTAAAGTGTTTCAAGAAAACTTGCATAATGCCCCTTAACTAATACTATTAATAGTAGCTCCTCAGATGAGAAAATCTTTTGACGCGATTGCACTTGAGTTTCTTATTATTTCCTCTGAATTTCAGTTAATGTACTTTATTTTAAATCAATTCAGACAGACAACCATGCAGGGGCAAGTTTAAAATGTGCAGTAGTCCATGGTAAAAGGTGCAGTTTTGCAGTAATTGGCCTTCACAGGATGAATTACACATTTTATGATAATCTCTCTCTACTCGTTCATGGGCCACACATTCGCAAATTCATCGCTTCATAAGCGGATGCTATTAAAAATGTACGTCACGTAACGTACTTAGTCACGATTTCCCAATCTAATTATTCACCGTTTATATACTCAACGTTGTATAAACATTTATTTTATACGCTAGTAGGATCTGACTACCTTACCTTACATGTAAATCTGTGTGAAATCCAACACTTGTCACTAAAGAACATTCACAACTACAGAAGGAGACGAGAGTTGGCAGTTTTGCCAAAAAATTGAACAAATCTTGCAGTAGTATAAAGTATACATTAACTTGAAACAAAACTAAATAAGCCGAATAAAATATATACCTATGTATACTGGCTCTTTTTGGATACCACACACTTCTACTAGCACATGGTTTACGTATGTTGTTGTGTCTTTTCTCTATAATGCAATTTAATTCAATAAATTTTTAAACATTTAAAACTACTTCATTCAAAATTCAAGGCAGAAAAAAAACACACACACACTTGCTTGCATATTGCAAGACAAATTGTATCCTCCTAATAATTCGCTATTCCGATATACGGTAGTCAAGTCAAGTAATAATATAGAAAAAAAGCATTGCATTGTTAGAAGAATTGTGGAAAACACATGGTTTCCTCCGTGATACTCCACTACTTATTCTTCACAGTCACATTCACATTACATAACAGGCCAGTGAATGGAGCCGAAGAATGTGAAATGTGAATGCATATTTTATTAAGAATCGCTGCATTAACAGCCAACAACAACAGCCAAAACCTCTGAAAAAGGCAGTGTTGCTGCTGTTGCGGATTGCGCTCTACTTGTTGTCTACGGCTACACTTGTCTTTTCGTCAGGGTATCCGTTTCGTGTGTCATGTACACACTAAGTGGTGCTTCTTCACTTCGGAACTTTACGACAACAAGTCGGTTGAAGCAGGTATGGTACATATTATTATATACACTGGAAAAGGAATTGGAATGGTCTTTACTCTCTACATGGATCTATATGGGTACATAATATGTGTGCGCAGTTGTTGCTATATGGCCATATAAGAAAACACATTTTGGATTGAATTCACAATCAGTGCAAACTTTGTACTACAAAGTATCCCTGCACTGAGCATGGACACGTTTGCTGATATGGAAGTTAGCTATATTGAATCTCAGATCCATCATCTCATGTAAAATTCATGTATGTTTTATGTATATTTTAGCATGTCAAACATAGTTTATGTTATGTACTTGCATTTAGGAATGGAATCAGTACTAGAGCTGGAGTACCACATTCATGTTCATTTCATCCATTATCCCATCTCACTTTACTCCTGAATGATTTACCATCCA
This sequence comes from Zhuqinia jingwanae, assembly GCA_027744095.1. Lineage (NCBI taxonomy): Eukaryota > Metazoa > Arthropoda > Collembola > Entomobryomorpha > Paronellidae > Zhuqinia > Zhuqinia jingwanae. The sequence goes on from JAHZNC010002985.1 coordinate 5,000, forward strand.
TCATCACCAGCTCATTATCAAAACCACCATAAAAACAAGCCACTTTGCATGTCTCTGTGCAGTTGTTTTTGACAAGAGTATGATAATGTATATTACTATGGCTTTGTTAATAAGATTAGAGAGCAAAAGTGCTGTTTAACGTTGAATTCTTGTACATTTTAGCACTAATAATTTATGTGCATATTTCAGCTTAATTTCCGCAGGACATACATACATGTAACAATTTTAGTAAAAAGAATGTGAATTGCTAATAATAAATGTGCCTGCTTGCAGATATTTTTGCTTACAAAGAATTAAACTAAAACGTAAATGGCAACTGGAAATTGTGTAATCTTCAAAGACCTGAAGCTTTATAGGAATGCGATGGGAAAGGAAAAGAGGAAAATGAGTGCATTCTGATGCAAGTACATATTTTGTCCATTTTTAAAAACTATATAATATGCTATAAATATTAATGCAAGCCTGCAAGCGTAATGAAATTTGTAGAGAAGATATATGGGTTTCGTAATTTCGTATTAATCGCCTCAGTCATTTAAAAAAATTCCTTTCACCTTTTTAGCACAATTACATTATGCAATTTAATGACTAATAAGAGATACATGCAATACACACCTACCTAACTCCCGAGAGCTGTGACATACACGCGAAAAAAACGGAAAAAAATCCGAATTTCCAATGTTTATTTTAGGTAATCGACTTACAAAACAATTTTCAGTATCTATGTATATGTATATCAAATACAATGCCAAGAACTATATCACTAATTAACAGGCACTGCAAGGTCATATGGTACAAAAATTTGTGCCTGTTTACACTTAACATTCATGGAAAGGTTAGGTATATGACTGATAACAAGTTTCACGTTACATGATCGTGAATCAAGTCTCATCTTCTCAATGACAACAACTTTTCATTACCCAAAACCTGAATGAGTATATAGTTAGTGGAACAAATATTTGCTGCAATATGCACTACATATTCAATATTATGTTGTATACTGAATAGTAAATACATCGCATGCGTGGTGATTTTTTTTTGTTAGCTTTAAGTCTCCTGAATTTAGTAGACAGTTTTGTAAACCTTATTTAACGATCTGCTCCAATCTGGTGGCATGCATGTATTTTATATCATCATATCAGCTCATTAAAAAAAGCATCCAGCGCTATCAATTCAACCACGCAGCTCGAATTCAGCCTTGTCTATTGCCCAATTTCTGGACACTGGCCATGTTATTTTGTAGTTGAATAACCGGAAAAATTCCATTCACATGCTGATCTAATCTAATCTTATGCGTAGCTTGAATTTTTTTTTGCTTCTTTTTTTTGTTAGGATTGAGAAGGCGAGACAGGAATCTACCTTTATCCACGTGTGCTCAAAACTTGGACTTTACTTTAATTTATTCCGAATTATGTATGCCATGCCTGCCGGCAATGTGCTACATGTAACAAGAGATTACTTTGAATCTTTTTCATAGCATCCCTTTTTTGTTTTACTACACGGTAGCGTCAAAAAAGCAAATACAAAACTGGAAGCTCATTTGATTACTGCTGTTGCACAATACTTTACCAACATGTCGCCAGGATGAGTTAGTTGGTCAACAAAACAAATAAATTTTTCATGTAACCACTATTTTCAAAATTGCAATATAGCAAATTCGACAACAGCGATAGATAGATATAAAAAATATTATGATATGCCTCAGCTTAGACCACAATATGACGAAACCAAATTACTCTTGGCTTTCGAAATAAATAAAAGTATTAGGAGAATGATGCAAGTCAGGTTTTGATTTCTCGTCTCAATCTGACTACATTTCCCGAGTTAATTTGATTGCAGTTCAAGGTCACATAAAAACCTTCTATGTAAAAGCAGCATGCGTACATTATGTACACTTGTGGCAAGTCACATTTGAAATTTCATTGTTTGACTTTACATTTGTTACATATTAGTTTAATGATCACTTAACAAATAATAATTTATAAATGTACATGAATAGATGTATGTATAATAATATAGAATACTTACAATTTGTCCTGAAGATTCTCAATTAAACTGGACACTCACAGATTTTAACAGCAAGCCAATTCGAATGTCGTATGAAATCAGGAACGATGCAACCTCCTCCAAGAAACAAAGACGACTGGCTGGCCTTACTCTGATTTCCAGAACCCAACCCCCGAGAACTCAATAGTCTTCTTCTAATGTGTAATGTTCATCACTAAAACTCCATAAAATATTGTGTTATATAAGCCATAAAAATGCTGTAAGGAAGGAGAGAGTTAAGTTTTCAAAAGAGGGCCTAATAAAAATAAAAGATTTATTTGTAACAAGGGACGATAAGCTTTTCCAGACGGGACAGGACAGGAACATAAGGGCATTTTTTCCTTTTCATGTCCCATTAGGGTAGTTGGTTTTCATATGTAGTATTCATAACCTACAACGAGTTTATTTTGGGTCTAACGTACTGTGGACTGCTCTGTAGGTTATGTTGTACCACCCAACCATTATCTTCCCAACCCGGCATGTTGAGGCTAATAATAAGGATATATATTGGCTGCTAAAAATGCCGGTTGAAGTATGAGAGCATGAGCACCAAGGTGCAGTCAACAGTCAAGTGCAGGAAGGACAGACTGACATAAAAAGTTTATTCCCATGGCTTCCTTAAGAAAGTATATCTAGCCTACACCCCCAAAAAATATAATGGTCGATAAGATAAAAGTGGTATGGCGTCTGTAGTAGCCGTATACATATCATGTAGCTTGTTTTGTTAGTAAGTATATTTCCATGCATTTAATTGTGTTGTATGTATTATCAGTGCAACATATGAGTTGGTTGTAAAATGGTAGTACATAAAATGGTTACCAAAAATCAAGGTATCTAGTTATCTAATTCGTCTTCGTGACTTAATTTTTTTTTGTTCCACAACATGACAATCAAAGAAGCCTCACGTAAGTAGTAGGAAACTGGTCTTTGACATGGCATGAAATTCATATCTTTTTCTTATTCTTTCTTACTACTACATTACATTATAGAAATTACTATGAGCAAACATATATATATAGTAACCACTTATAACCACTTTTATCGTTTCATCCAGTTGCCTCTCTAGCATACTTCACTGCCTTCTTACATTTGATGTAGTTTTTTATGCAATAGACTGGCAATGAAGCAANTTTTATCGTTTCACCCAGTTGCCTCTCTAGCATACTTCACTGCCTTCTTACATTTGATGTAGTTTTTTATGCAATAGACTGGCAATGAAGCAATGACAGCATTTTGGGTACCTAGACAAATTCCTCTTCAGTAACCCATACGTATTATATGATTGTGTACACTGCGATACTGAGCTAATCCTCAGCAAAATGCTATTATCATGCTCTCAAGTTTATTGCATGTATAATTCTGCAGTTAAGCTCATAAGCATATTTGTATATGTATTATTAAATGCGTCGTAAAAAGAGAGATTCGTAATCAGGGAATCAGAGTCACAACTTGAAGTGAAGAAAACCTTTTCAGTTTGCTGGACTCTGGAGAATAATAGGTAAAGTAGGGTAGATAGAGATAGAACAAACCGGCATAGTTTCTGTTGATTCATCTATCTATCAAACCATTTTTTTGTCTCGTCTGTCTCGTCGCCTTCCGAGAAGCAAGATTATCTTCTCCTGTTTTTTGCCTAAAAAGTGGACATGGTATTATAGCCATTCAACTAGCCATATTATAAGTACAATTCAATGATCTTATTATTGCATAGAATTTGGAGAGGAAGAGAAAAAATGCTTACGAAATAAGACAAGGTTGCCTTTTTTTGTATAGATAATATGCCAGTGAAGAGGAAAGACGATACAAAATGACATGCGTATATCTTGCAATCCCAACTTTGCTATGGTTTCTTCTTTGTACTATAAACTGTTTATCACTTTTATTACATAAATATGTTGTACTTCAAACTTGGTTTGTTTTTAAATGATACCTCCCTGACTGCTGAGATGTTATTTTATTACTCTTATTGCACGTGTTGATGTAAAATATCATTAATTGTATGTACCTATATACGTTACAATTTTATTGAATATGAAATTTAACGTGAAACTTGAATTACCTTTTATGCGAAGAATTTTTATCCCAAGTTTGTACCCAAAAATTAATGTTCTCACATTTTCCACCAAATTTCCACTTGCTACTTAACGCACGTAAATCTGCACAAACTAATTTTAAAAGGTTTTTTCCTTCAGACTTCCTAAATGGTCATGTTTGTGAATTTCGAATTTCACGTGCTAAAATGCTTTCAAAATTAAGATCACAATATGCTATAATAACAAGTAAATAAGTAGTTGATATATATTTATAGATTAATGTCAGAACTATATTCAAATTGAAGATAAGTGTGAGCGTTTCAACATTTATTGTTACGATTTCTTAATTTTAGAATGTGATAGTAATAATATTAAAGGTGTGTATCAATGTTTTTTTACTGAGCTCACAGACTGGTATGCCAGATTTTCCAGTAATATTGTAAGCTCTGTTAGGGTAATAACTAATAACACGTGTAGTAGTTGCCTTAATAACATTTATAATAACATTTATTTACCTTCTATTCTATGAATTCAGCCCTGACGAAGAGTAACGATTTACTCGAATGCTTGACACGAATAAATATTTTACCGTGTTTTTCATTATTTTTAATAACATGTTATTAAATCTGTTATTTGGTGTGGGTTTCTATGTACGTCGGTAAATGTTTTTGTATGGTTGATTTGTTTAAAATGAAGTTATTAGCATTAATAAGGTTCAATGTAAAAAAATACTTTCGTATACCTGCCATTGCGTTTTGCAATTTTCACTCCATTTCGTGTGAATTAACACCGAAAATATCTTCCACTTAAATTATCACATTATCCACATCTTAAAAAGTTATGACTATGAAATCTGAAAAAACCATACAGGCCTACGAACCATATAACCAATTTCAAGGCATGCATGTTTTCATTTAATATAATTAAATTTTACCGTTGTACGTAAATTGTTTTTCAAATGAGGCGTCTACTACAAAGTAAATGTTTATTTAACGCCAAGATGGTATATATATAAAAGTGTGTTTCAGGCAGTGTAAATTTTTGTTAGCGAGCAGCTCTGTAGGCTCTGCATAATCTTTTTAGTTGTTTAGTTCTCGAAATAAGATTCTATTAAAACAAAAACATAACTTATCATCACCATGTCGATAGGAAACGACACTTATCTTCTTCTGAGCCCAAATTCATTTAAAGAAAACATCGATCAGAAAAATAAAGTGTTAATAGCTAGAAGTTTACTTGTTACTATTTTTGTTTTTCTTTGCTTGGTGACTTCAAAAAATGTCATCAAAATCCCTGAATAACTTATATGAGAAATTTAAGCTTGTTATTCCAGGAAACCTACCAATTCTAGGCCCACTGCAAATAGTTGCATGGCACGGCAATGGTGCAAAAATAAACTACACGAGTAAAATAAATCAGTTTGCATAACTCGGTTGCATAAATTTAATTTTTAATTAAAATTTTGCAGATTCCTTAAAGTGTTTAAGCTTTTTGATGGATAAGCCACTGTACACAACAAAAATACTTGGAAAAGAATTTGCTATTTTAAGTGATCCGAAGTTGATAAAGGTAAAGACGTGATTTAAACACTGAAAGAATCTACAAGAAATTTATATTTCCGCACTTTTTGCTGTTTCGTTTTTAAATAGAAATTGTTCGGATCGAATGATCCCGGTCACCTTTCTAAATCTAACTTTGTATACGATAACATATACTGCGGTATACTTTTGGAAGGCCTAATTGTTAATCCAGGTAAATGTTAAACATGCAATTTGCTTGAAAAATTATTTATACCTTTCCAAAATAAACAAAGGATTTTCTATCATAGTTCATGTATGGAAACCTCATCGAACAATTATGTCAAAAGCTTTCACTTATGAATCGCTCAAAAGTTACTTGCCAATTTTGAACCTGCACTCGGAAGAGCTCGTTTCCGAGTTGATGAAAGTTAGTTACACTGACTATCCTGTATCAGCTATCGAGAAAGAGACAAAGAAAGATGTAACTTTTGTGGAACTTATACACATGTACACATTGAGGATGATAGCTCGTAAGCATAAAAATAATGCTCATATGCGGTTGTACGCAATTTAAAAGTGGTACATGATTTTTTAAATTTAATTTAAATTTTTAAATAGATATTGCAGCAGGTTCAGATGTCATTAAAGACGGGGAAGGGCTCATATTTCATAGAAATGTATCAAAGTATGAACTGAAATACTGATTGGGAGATTTGTTCTTCTTCAGAGCCCTTTCTACAAAGTAATGTAATGTGATTTTATATTATGTAGATTTAAAGAGTTGGCCCCTTTGAAACTTTTCAATCCATTACTTCATCTGCCACTGGTTTCCAGGATGCATCCGATTAGTCGAGAGTATAAAAAAGTTTACGGTGAAGTCGAGGCTTACCTTCAAAATCTTATACACCAGAAACGAAATGAAGATAAAAGCAATGATACAACATCAAGTGAATTTAAGTTCAAGAGCACACTGGAGATTTTAATGAATGCTGAGTTAAATGATAGGGAGATCTTGGCGGAAGTTGGTACATTTATAATCGCTGTAAGAAAGCTGATGAAATTTCTTTTGGAAGCTGGTATGCATGTTGTACGGATTCATTTAAAAAAATTGTTTTGTTGTAATAGGGCCACGAAACTATCAGCATGGCTTTGAATTTTCTGATGTTCAACTTGGCTTTGAACCCAGAGCATCAGGTTTGTAACCACAGTAGTAACATTTAATTTTCTCACTAAAAGCATATTATATTCAAGTGCTATAAGTTGCCATGTTGTTAACTTTTAAAACAAAATGTAAGAACGCATGCCGCGAGGAAGTTGATAACGCTTTTGAGGATATATCAGCATTACACTGCAGCGACGGCGAAAATTGCTGCTCATCATTGCACAAAAATCTCACTATTGATTCCTTAAATAGCATGAATTATCTGGAAAGGTGCATTAAAGAAAATCTGAGAATTTTTCCAATCGTGCCTGGACTGCCGCGGAGGCTCGATAGTCCTCTTAAGTTTGGAGGTTTTAGTTATTTTTTTAGATAGATTAAAGTATTAAAAATTAGAAATGTTAGCACGTTGCATAATATAGAACTTGTGTTTCATTCAGATGACTCATCTCAAGAGCTTCTTGGAGCAGGAACCGAGATAATTGGTTCCGTTTGGGGCATCCATAGAAATCCCAAGTTTTACCCAGAACCGGACAAGTTTGATCCAGCTCGATTTCTACCGGAAAACAGTAGATGTCGAAGTTCATACTCATTTCTCCCATTTTCCCATGGACCAAGAAATTGCATTGGTAGGTTGTTTATAATGTGAACTATGATAAAGATCCGCATTCGTAGAATATGTATGGAAAATTAAATTTTGTTGTTTAACAGGCTGGAAGCTGGCCATGTATGAAATGAAAATAATTTCCGCCTGGATACTCCGTCATTTTGAAGTGTACACTAGCGACAAATTTTCAGACGTCCAGATCTTTACTAATGTTACAATTGAACCCAAAAAACCAATCAATATTTATCTGAAGCAAAGGAAATTTGTGTGAACATTTGTGGGAATATCCATTACAAATAGTCTCAACTTGAGCAATTTGAGTAAAAACGACATTCATGATTTCACTTTTGGAAATGTACCGTACCAAAATCTATTTTTAATTCCTAAAAATGACTCAGGACTTCCCCTTCACCCTTATTAGTAGTCCTTTTTTTACAAATGAGTTTTTAATGTGTAAAGTACTATTGAATGTAATCATATCAATAATTCTTGTCAATCTCAACTTTTCCATTAAAAGGGAACGTAATCCACATCACGTATGCGCGTGAGTACATTAGTGAAGCACGACCGGACTGCATGTGTTCAGCAAAGTTCCTTACCCTTCTAATGTCTGCATTGTAGGTACAATCCAGTCAGTGTACTCATATGTTCATTCATTAAAATTATACAAAAAATGTGTATGCATTTATCATTCGTTAACATTTTACCACAATAAAAATAGTTAATATATAGGAAAACATTTAATTCAACTTGATTTTCCTTACCCAAAACAAGTTTGTACAGAAAAATGCAGAAATATTACATTGTTGTGTTCACATCTATCATTTTTATTGTTTTGATTGATAAACCCATTTCAAATGCACTGTTGGAGGTTTCGTTGTACACTAGCAAACAACAACGAGGTAAAAAAAATTGTTCAAGAAGTTTAACCGAAACAAACGTTGAAATTTTTAAAAGTTGATAATTAATGTAGTGTAATATTTTTTAACAGGTCAGAGTACAACGTTAACTATTGACCGATGTACCAATGTTCCTGACGAATTTTCAAACAGGATAGTTTCCGCCTCAACCAAAGATTGCGTCCTCCTCTACTCGGATGATTGTTGTCAGGGTTTTGCCATTCAAGCACATGAAGAGTCCATCGATTTCACCAACTCACATATTCCCATGGTCATTTCCTCCATCAGCCCATGCGACGATTACAGAGCATTATTTCCACTGCTCTCTGTCGAGAAATGGGGGGTTCTCACAGAATCAATGAGGAAAGTTAATGAATATCCAGACACCGCGTTATACTACAACGAAAAAGCAATTATTTGCCCATTGACCATGCGAGCATACGCTGAGTTTATTGACAAAGTTTGGGGCTACGTGAAATACATTTATGGAAATGGATTTGGTCCCGAAGGCAGTGTCCTTTTTGCCTATTTTCACGGTGGAATCGAATACACGGTTAGCCCGTACGCAAGGAATCACTTTTTTAAAGAGAGCAACTGTCGCAATGTGATTCACTTGACACATCCTCGTCAGTCTGCCTGGACTGGGGGAAACTTGACCAGCGAGAGAACAGACGAGATCCTTCGAGCAGTGTCCCTTCTTGTTGTAAGTACTGTTAACGATGTGTACTTTAATCCGGCTGGCTCGGATGACGTCTGGGGTTTTGAGGCGGAACCTTGGACAGAAATATTCATGTATGACATTTATCGAGGATTGGAAATGGAGAGAGATGCAAACCGAATTTTGGACAATGCCTGGAACAATGCTCATCCATACCCTAAGCCGGGAGCTACGTATTGGTTTAGAGAGTGGTGGTTTCCACTGTATAACACTTATGGTGGAGCAAAGATTCTAAATAGTTATTTTGAAGTGCTTTCGAGACACTTTCCTAGAAAAAATCTGTTGGAATGGTCATTCGAAAGGGAAATGAATTTGGGAGAGTTTGTGCATATCTTTAGTGGCGCTGTTGGGACGGATCTTAGAGAATTGGCGAAAGACCATGTTTTTATGTGGGATCAAAGATTTGAACAACAGCTTACGAAAGCGAAAAAGGAGTTTCCAAGAGTACGTTATTACTAAAAAAATGTGTGTAAAATACATTACTAATATTTATACATATATAAAAAAATAGCGTGTAATAAAAACAAGACATATTTCTTTACAAGTTCTGATTGGAGTGTTTTAATGAGGAGTTACTAGCATGGAAAGGCAATGGCGTTGTCGTATATTTTAAACGTTTTGCGAACTCATATATCACATCAGTGGAGTGCGCATTATGTTTCAGAAACTCATTTGAATCCCATTTATGGAGTTATTCTAACTGAGCGCATATTATTATTATAATACATAGCATAGCGCCTTTCTCACAAAATATTGAGAACAAAGTTTGATAGTAGGACATTTATTTAATGTGGAGAAGGATGGAAGCAGTAAATAGTATTATGATAAACCATTCGTCTACTCATGTGCCCCATTTATTTTCGTTTCATGAACAACAGCAATAAGTAAACTAAATAAAAAACTTTTACTACTAATGTGCCTATTCATGCATATAAATTTTACAAATTGATAGATTAGAAATTTATTTGAATTATTTATAGTCAAAATGCAAAAAATGAATTAATTTTATTAACACTTGTTTTAACTAAATTTTTAATGTTATACAGTTATTTTACAACTTATATTCGATTTTGTAATGCAAACGTAACTCCATTTCTATTTAATCGTTCAACGAGATTTGTGTTGGCAAAGGCAATTCCAGGAGAATACACGCCCCCTCTAAATACGTAAATTGAAAAATAAATATTTTATGCCCATACACGTGCATACATGTTTCAATTTAAAAAGTAGTTTCCAACGAAGATGAGTAAGTCAATACAAATACAACAACATAATATGTTTACCTTTTGGGAAGTTTATCCTTTTCTGATAGCAATGTTAATGCCGCATGTAAGAAAATCTTTGCTGTAGCACCATATTTGCTACCCTTTACTTTTAAAATCTTTGTCTTATTTGGCGATGATCTATAATTTCTGTCAAGAGGTTGGGAGGAATCTGCCCATCCATTGGCGACTAGTGTAAATGTGAATTCGGTTTGGTTCATTGCTTCAACTGAAGCTCCTTGGTACGACGATATGCCAAGTGTAAAAAGTCTGGGAAACTACATAAAAATGGTAATAATGAGTAATTATTCTGACCAAAGAACCGACCAAAAATTGTATTTGTTCGTATTTATACTATTATGTTTTTGTTAATTATTAACCTTCGCTAAAACTTTTGCACCCCATTTAACCTGAGCAATTATTGTGCATGCAAAGGAGCAAACAAGGAAAATGGCCATATAAAGAAGACCCGGAAATTGAAGATAACATCTTGTTTGCATAATTGGTTTTGTGGTGTTCTCTTTATTTTGCAACGTGTATCGTTGCGTTCTTTCCATAACTTCGCCATCAGGAAAGGGAGCTATCATGCACCAGCTATTTACCTCTTTCCGATATTGTACTGGCCTATAATCAAAATTAAATTAAATTTTTTTTGAACATATATTTTTAATGCATAGGTATATACTCGTATGCACATTTGGTACATACTACCAAAAACCAAATATGCTAGTTTAAATGTTTATTTTTGAAAGATCTACTTTAGCTGCTCATGAATTTTCTTACCACCAAGGTAATTTGTATTTAAAACTTGGCGGGTCAAAGTTTCTATTTAGTTCTCCCTTCAACAAAATAAAATTCAAGATATAATGAGCACCCCACACTGCGGATTTCCAAGTTCCCGAATTAATTGACGCCCATTTGGAATTGTCTGAGACAAACCCTACAAAACTCTCCACAGAATTTACGTCACCTTTAAAATTTTGTTGAAGATAGAGAGCCCCACAGTCTGATGGAATCGAGTCGAAACCACACGCCCCAATAATGTATGATCCTGACCTCGCTGCCAATGCAGAATATTTCAATTCCATTTGTCCAAGAAACATGGGTTCTTCTGCGAGGTCCAAATGATGAGTTCCACTTTCCACACAAGCTTTCACAACACATTCGCCGTATAGCTGGTAGGGCCCCACACAATTTAAAACAACTCGACATTGTTTAACCATAGATAGAACTGTTGAAGGATTGAAAACATCAGCTTGGATCATGTCAACTTGCGTCAAAAGATCTTTCTTCGTCTCTCTCCCGATTCTTAAGAGAAGCTGTTCCATTTTATGAAGAGATCTCCCAGCAATCGCCCAAGAAATCCTGATTTCATCAATGTCGTCCCCGGTTGGATCTAACATTTTTAAAACCTCGCGAACTATACATTGTCCGATGAAACTTGTCGCACCAAAAATTATGATATCGTATTTTCTCTCATTGGGAATGTTTGGATTCAACATGTTTCTGTATATTCAAAAAGAAAAGCTAAATAACAACAATAAAGATAAAAACAAGTACAGTTCAACGTATCGTATGCGCATGTGTTACCATTCTACTATACAACCAAATGAAGAGTCTTTATGTACAAATCTATAATAACCTTTAAACTAGATGAGATCATTAGTCTGATAATTATATCATAACCCTCATTCATATTATATATCAAAATTGTTTTTTGAGTTTCCGCAATTTAAACATAAAAAAGTACATATGGCGCAATTCACATTACACATACATAAATATCAATCGTACCCATATGCCATATCATAATAATAATATGGACTTGGAATTTGTATCAGATGTATTTTTCTGAAATTATCCCGTTCATCAACTTCATACACCACAATGGGATTCCAGCAATGCGATCCATAGTAATAATGTGCGCTTTTATGATTCCTGTAATTACTGAGAACTTTGATTTCGCATTTATAGCATGAGCTCAAGTTTGCAGTTTTCAAGACAAACCACACAGAAGAAGGCAAAAAAATTGTAGCACTAATTTTCTTCCGATTTATTTCATTGTGTATGCCACAACGTATATACATGTATGAAATAATATGAGTTATAGAATGTAATGTGTGTGAAACAGTTGTGCAAGTAAATAATAAAAGGAATCTTTATTGTTGTGTGCATTTGCCAATGCCAAAAACAAATTCCAACGAATAAGACGGTATTCGCATAATTATAAAATAAATCTACACAAAAACCGCAGTGCAATGATATTCGTGAAAATTGTGGTATTTCATGTGGATCCAAATAATGCTGCTGGATGAGAACGGAAATACATACCTATACGTATCTATATGTAGTCGGAAATGCATAACTATAAAGTATTTACACGAGGAATAAATCTGAAAATATAAAAAATCAAAGTTGATCCCATATATTTATATATACCTACATATGTACAAAAGGTATTAATGACTCACAAATTTCTACGAAACGTAATACACCAATTGCAAATTTGCTTGAATTTGCTATGTACTTGAATATTTAAAGTGCGTGAGAACTTTAAAAAGAATGAACATTACCATTAGTCACAGGCGTTTGAAAATATGCAACCAGCATAATATTATTATTTTTTGGAACACGAAACAGTTTAAGCAAATGGAATTCTGGAGTTAAATTGAAACGAACAATTTGCAATTTTTCCCCTCACAACGTTTATATATAACATGACACCTTCAAATTTGTGAGAATTTTACAAGGAATGAACTCCATTTCAATTTTGTAGACATTAATAATTTTATATAATTTATAAATTTAATGATTACAGCAACTCATGTCATTCACACTATGCAACTGAACAACTGAACGCACTCATGCAATGCATTCATTTCATCCGAATCTCCATTTCAAACTGCCGATTTCATTTATGGCTGCATTTCCCCTACATTCAAATCCCTTTTCAACTCATCCATCATCATTGATATCATTTCCCTTGCCAATATAAGTATTTAAATGCAATGGAGACATTTCAAATAAAAATAAATGACACAACTAGTTTTTTTCCAGAGCAGTCTGTCAATTTTCATGGTAAAAATAGATACCGATCACTACTGCCTATTTTAATCAGTTTTGTGTTGCTTCTTTTGGCAATCAAAGTAAATCTTATTGGGCTACTACAAATTGTACACTTGAAAATAAAGGGGCTATGCACATCGAACGTTTCGGACTTCTTTATAGAAGTACCTTCGCTTCCTCTGATTGGACCTTTACATCATGTTGTTTGGAACCGAAATCGTGAGTAAATTTACCGCACTACACTACAATAAAATTGATTTGAAAAAGAAAAGCTATCATGTTTGGTTTAAAGGTTTTCCCTACTTTGTCATCGAATGGGCGATTAAGTATGGGCCTACAGCGAAGGCTAAAATACTTGGAAAGGATTTCGTAATTTTAAA
>JAHZNC010002986.1:0-12736 GCA_027744095.1 Zhuqinia jingwanae
TGTAGACGATCACGAATCTCATCCCATTTGAATGGGAGACCACCACACCAGTCACTTAAATGTAGACTTATTTTCAGGTCATTTAGAAGACCGGATTCCCCCAACAAAACCATTTTTTTTGTTTTTTAAAATGGAGTGAACAAGAATGTGTGTACTTTGGGTGAAGCCAATTATGCTTTATGATGTCCCTGTTGACCGCTTGTGACTACATGTAGATAATTGTCAAAAAATTATATAATGAATTGTTACGACGTTAGATTTGGCAGTTATGCCGAAAGAATTTAAATAATTTAGTGGCAGTTGTTACTACCAGCTAGTTTACTTTATATTGACCATCCCATTTATTTATTGGTTATTGTGTTATTACGATGGTCAAGTTCAGAAAACAAAAAGCAGTTGTAATATATTTATTATTTATTGGCATGACATGTTCACGCTTTTGAGCCTATGCACTACCTGAAGCGAGAAATAATGGACGAATTATTTTATTCCATGACGATTTGAGTATGTATTCAACTAATTGTACAACTAATTATGCATCATCGTCCACAATTTACATTGGAATTGGTCATTAGTCATTAAAAATGCAGAAAACAAAAGCCAAAACACGGGTTGAAATTTACAAATTGGCATGACATGGTTTTATGCTTTTTGTTATACTTTTTGTACATCCACTGTGCATGGTTTGATGATATTACATGACAGCTATTCTGCGTGGACATGGGAAGTGTAAAATGAAAACTAGGGTATGCGCGCCACCGTGTGCGACAGAGGTACTAACAACCCTACTACCACTATGGTCAGTTGGTACTATTTTCACTCACGATGGCACATATACTCAAGTTTTCATTTTATATTGCCCAGTGGAAACAACAGTACCATGACATAAGTAAAGATTGAATTGAGTAAGGTGAATTGAAGGTTTATTCAATGTCAAAATAAACCCTCTTAAACGATTAAAATAAGGATCGTACTATTTATTACTGAAATGTAAGTATACTGCGTTAAATCTCTTATGCTAAAGTATGTTTGTGCCAAGTATGGTTCAAATCAGACAACACAAATAAATAAGGTAACCATAATCCCCGCTTTCATTCTCACTATCCCACAGTCATATTTTTAATTGTTACATTTTTCCATATTTCCAATGCCTTGTTTATTTTCCCATGTTAATACATGATATTTACATGATGTTTTTACATAACATGTTTTAACAAAAACACATACACTGATATTGATTTCATATTGTCTTTCATAACTTTACTTTTTATGCTTATGTAAATTTGTTCACAAGTTACATAAATGTAGCTGGCTGGATTTTATCTAAAATTGTTGGAATAAGCACTAAAATATCCCATTGATTTATTTTACACTTAACTAAATTATGAATTCATATTCATTTCGATCAATATTTTTGGTTAAGCTGACTGCACTATCAATAAAACTTTTTTAATTTGCCACAAAATACAGTTTCCCAATTATCAATTTAATTTACAAATTTCAACGATAAACTAAAACTACAATGTTGCAGCGTCATGAATAAGTAGATGCCACCTCTGGCTGGATACACCTTTGAACCCACATCGAGAATAATTTTTAAACCCACCTCGGGGTTTATCTCGGGTGGGTTCCATGCAATGCCATATTCGCAATCCACTAGCAACCTTATCTCTACGCACAGATTTCGGGGGTCTAAAGTTTCGTTTTTCAATAAAGGGGATACTTCCACGGGGTGGATGGCGACCCTTTGCTATGCATCATTAGTGAGCTATGGCTTTTCCTTGACAAAAAAAAATTAGCTGCCCTAACTACCGTACAAACTATTAACTGTACTAACTAGTACGCTATTAACACGCGACACCAACAACTTTTTGTAAAATCATTTTTTCAAAAGTAACAAACTGACAGTTTGATTCATGACAAAATTCTGCATCGCAAGTGGAGTTAGGCCATCCAAAAAATTGGATCCTCCAAAATATATTTTCAAAACTGGGCAGGACTTTAGCCATCTCCGCATCCACTTGTCTTGTCTCAACTTGGGTTCCGAGCCCAGTTTCCTTTGCACCTTTGTAGACGCATTGTGTACATCAGCGAGTATGCCAAAGACAAAAATTATATTTAAGCAACAAACGACCACACACCAGGCGGACAACAAACTGTATCCCAAAGAGTCGTCTTCATTTTTACCAGACACCAATGAAATGGTATTGTACAGACAAATGGTTTCCATGATACAATAGGATGGTATGGTAACTGCTGCCATAATCCTGGAGTAAATGATCCGATACTGAGTGGACATGAGTTGAAGTTGTCGGTAAAGTAAGGTTGTGTTGTAGTGATGATTGCGTGTTCTTTTGACATGTAACAATTGTCTGAAAAGAAATTTGAAATGTAGATACATATGTGAAAATTGTAAACATTTACAATCGTTAAACTTTTGTAGGTGACAAGATAAATATGCAGGCCAACATGCTTTTTGCAGAAAAATTTCAAAATCCATACCCTAGCGTCACGTATGTATGCTTATGATAAAGCTATGTAAAGCAGGAGTTTGTAGTTATGAACTGTTTACAAAATAGATATCAATTTCGAACTAACCATGTCTGATCACATACATGTACTTATTTTGGTCCAAATCGGGTTAAAAAAGTTAATTATAGTTAGTTAAAGTTAAATACAATTAGCTAATTGCAATGTCAAAACGGATCTCATATTAGTAATTAGGATATCCGATTTCTACCAAGTACATTCATTTGCACATATTACCATACATATATGGCTTAACCACCCAACTTGTGCCCTACCCCACCCCCCGGAGATGACCCCCTAACCTGGTCTTAAGAAAATCCTTATAGTTTTCGAGAAAATGAGTTAACGGCCCCCACCTCATACCCTGGCTGCTTATGGAGGTAAATTTGATTTGTTTACATTTAGCATATATTAGAGCAAGTGACGTATCATTCGATCCACTCGCAACAGCTACGTATTTACAGCTCTTCCAGCTTTATATTCGTACGACATATTGTGATAATTAGCAAAAACATTCTTTGCCCAATTTTAGTAGTCTAATCAATTTTCGTCCAGTGCATAATCACATATTCCTAAATGGACAACTCCCAAATTTTGCAATCCATTTTGGAAAGGTTAACTAAATGTATATTGGTCCAGTGGATATCTTCCACGGTCCACTGGACGATAATGATCTCGGTCAATCACCACGTTGGTGCAGTTTGATGGAAGAAACAGATTTTGGACACATGGATATTTTACCCCGGGGACACAAACGCTGGTTACAAATAGTTTAAATCACATACCTTCCGAATTCGTCAATATAACTTCTGAAACAGTGTCCATGAGCAACCAACTCAAGGGAAAGCTGGCAGCACGTTCCACTCATCAAAAGGCTCCAGCTAGAGAATGACACCAATGCAATTCCAATTTTCGTTCCTATTTCCTTTATACTCCATGTCGCTTCCAGAGCCACTCCCAATTTCTCGTCTTGGCATTGATCACTCATCCAGTATCCCACATACATTGGAAAGCAAGGATTCCGAATAATGTCCAAATGATATACTATCGGCATTGCTATCCCAGTGCAGGTCATAATTTGAATTATGTACTTCACAAGTAAATGGGTGGTTGACCGATATGAGTAATCGTCGAAGGCTTTCTTGTCTGCTCTCCGAAGTCGTTGCTCAAAGTCAGCAAAAGAGTTGGCAAGCCTAACAACTTTCTGGAGCTGCTTGTAGTTGACCAATTGGGTAGTACAACCCCATGCCCCGGCTGCAAGGAACATGACACTGTGTGTTATGACCTTAAGAGATGCTCCATTTCTCAAAACTCGTACAACTTGGATAGCTGCCAGTACATTGTAAAGTACGGCAAGGTAAAGACGAAGCCCGTACCGATTTGTTTTGATACCGCTTTTTGCCTGTAGACGATCACGAATCTCATCCCATTTGAATGGGAGACCACCACACCAGTCACTTAAATGTATACTTATTTTCAGGTCTTTTAGAAGACCGGATTCCCCCAACAAAACCATTTTTTTGTTTTTTAAAATGGAGTGAACAAGAATGTGTGTACTTCGGGTGAAGCCAATTTTGCTGTAAACGTCTGTGTTCATCGATACCGTGCTGGTGAACGTAGAGGTAATCGTCCGATGATTTTTAAAGCAATTTCCCGTATTTGAATTTACACTTAACGGAGAAATAATTTAATAATTTAGTTGTTATTATCACTATCACCAAAATCTTTTAGTTTTGTTTTGCAAAGAATAAACGATATTTGATGTTTTCGAGATTTAACGTATTTTTAATGTCATTTTATTTTATTTTATGTTGTTTATCCCATTTATTGGTAGTCTCATCACGATAGCCATAACAACAACCAGTAATCATTTATTTATTGGAACGGCATGTACACCGGAAGCTATAACATAAAGCGTAAACTTTCTAATGTAGTGAAAATTTGAACATGCCGCTTTATTGAGTATCGTCTCGAGTTTCCAAAGGAATTTCCATTAAAAATTGACCAAACACAGGCGGTGGTCATCATATAAATTAACAAATTTTGGCACAACACTCTTGTTTCTTGTTATGAATGAATTTCAAAACTCAATTTATCCATTATCCCCTGTGTGGCTTAATGCCATCACGGGGCAATTGTGACATGACTACATGACATGTCTACGACCTTGCTAGAAAATGTGAATTTGAATGTTTGAATGTCAAAATAAATCGGCTAAAAAGTAAATACAGTGCAATAATATTTTGTTTTTTTTGTGTTTTTGTGGCTAGTCACTTGTATTCCATTTAATGGCATTATCACATCAAGTGCATTATTTATGCTTGAACTTGCACATTTCCTTGTAATGTGGTGTTATGAAAATTCAATAAATCTTACGAGCTCAAACGGAGTTAAACGTTTTCATTTTATTTTACTGCTGCTGATACAGCTTTGCCTCATGTTGATATCAAACAAGCACATTTTTATTTTTTCATGGAATATGATCACATTTTATTGCATTTTAGTTTTTTTTTTTGTAGATATAACCTAAGCAATTCAAATGCATGCATATCATTTTTGTTTTATAGATGACATTCAACACCAACGACATAAACGAGATATAATGACATTAAAGTAAAATATGATTAATGATTATGAATGCTCCCTTGCGGAGTGCAAAGTGCAAACAATAAAACAAACCAATGGTCCCTTCACATGCTTTGCAATACGCTGCTGATACTGTGTACATGTGTAGCTTTGATATCATTCACAAAGAAGGTACTGGAATTAAATTTCTGAAATGAGCCAGCCTACAACAATTCCCATTGTTATGTTGTGCTCAGAATAAAGATGTTGTAGGCATTGATTCCTTTGAATCCTTCAAACAGAGACGGCCCCATACAAAGCACAGAAACTTGTTGCAGGCATACCTGTACCTACACACAAACACAGAAAAATAATAAATTCATTCACAATATATGTGCATGTATTCAACACAGGTGACTTCCAGCTCACAATAAAGTTGAAAGAAAGTACCAACAATAAGATCAATAATACTAATCAAAATTTGTTGTCATAAATAAATAATTTAAAGTTTGCAACCACTGCATAATCAAGTCCAAAAAAATTATAAAAATTGTCACACAAGAACAAATTATAGCAAGGTTAATATTGTGAAGTNATACTAATCAAAATTTGTTGTCATAAATAAATAATTTAAAGTTTGCAACCACTGCATAATTAAGTCCAAAAAAATGAAAAAAATTGTCACACAAGAACAAATTATAGCAAGGTTAATAATGTAACGTGAAAAAAATTTTTACTACCTTTTTATTACAATTTGTGACCGATAACTACTTGAGTTGGTTGTGAGCAAGAGGGAATGAAAGTTTATCCTGATTGGGATTTTGTCTTTTATGACCAATTTATAAACTTTTTTTTACAAAGGTGAATTCTTTACAGTGGAGGTTTGGGGAGTGATAAGCATCGGAGAAATCGGTCAAAACCAATAATAGGTTACAAGGATGGGTCCAGCATCTGGGAAGAAACACAAGTGTGAGCTCTGTGGAAAGAGTTTTGGATGGAAGTCCAATCTCAAGCGTCATGTGAAGTCACATTCTGACAAGAGACCATTCAAATGCGAGATTTGCCCTAAAACCTTTAAAGATAAACAAGGGTTAAGGATGCACATTATTACACACAGCAGCGCCAGGCCCTTCGAATGTTATTTTTGTGTAAAGAGTTTTGTAACAAACTTCCATCTCCAGTGGCATATGCGGACTCATACTCGCGAGGGCCTGTTCACATGTCACATTTGTTCCAAAACCTACACAACGAAAGGAGCGTTAAAGATACACATTATGTTTACACACACTGGCGACATTGGCGACATGCCCTCGAGCGGACTTTGGATCCATAAAAAATCCCATGACAGTAATTTCAAAGGTTACCAGTGCGACATTTGTCAAGAAATTTTTCTCCAGGCAGACAATTCTCAAGCAACACATTGTAAGTGTGCACAGAGGAGAAATGCCGTTCAAGTGCGACATTTGTTCCAAACAATTTTCTTATAAATCCAGTCTGAATTGTCACATGAAAGCAGTGCATTTAAAATTGAAACCACACAAGTGCCCCATATGCGATAAACTGTTCGCAGTTAAACAAGACCTTAGCACACATATCATTGTGCATACTGGAGAGAAATCATATCAATGCCAAATTTGTACAAAACGGTTTTCTAGTTCAAATGGCCTTTTAAATCATTTGAAAGTAACTCACTCCTCCAATCGGCCCCATTCTTGCACAAAGTGCACAAAACTGTTTAAATCTCGACCCATACTGTTGTCCCACGTACGGCGTGTCCACGACAAGATTAAACCTTTTTCCTGTTTATTTTGTAACGGCGAGAAACAATTTTACAGTGAAAATGATCTCTTTGTTCACATTCTTGCCCATATTGAGGAGCGACCTCACTATTGCGAATTGTGCAACAAGGAATTTATAAGCCGGGCTGGCTTATATTCGCACATGAGAAATCATACTGGAGAACGCCCGTTCAAATGCGACAATTGTGGTGATTACTTTGCTCATAGAGGGACACTGAGAACACACATGACCATTTGTAAATCAGGTATTATATTATATCAACTCATAATTGAAAGAGCTCATTATTATCAATTTGTAAATTGTTGTTTCTCCCTAATATCCATAATAACCAAACATATGAAATGTTTGTTTTTTCAGGTTTGCGGACATGAAGATGAGTATCGATGGGACTACTAACAGCAAATTAACTATCTCACCATATTTTAATTTAAACATAGTAAACTATTATATTTTGTTCTTTATTATTGTTTTTTTAAGTTTCATTTAAACTGACTTTCAAATAAATATTTATAACTTGATTTTATGCAGTCCGACATAATCGGAATAACAATCAGAAGGATCGGCACAAAGCATGTAACGTGAATAAAAAATATTTCATCATCATCATCATCATCAGGTTTATCCATTTCAAATTGCTATTTAAATTCAAAGGCATTTATTTTCATATTACTGTCGCTTGGATGGATAATCCACAACTGCATGAAATCTGTGTCTGAAAAGTAAAGAAAAGTACTTTATAAACAGAGAAAATAACATATTTTTGCACGCCCAAAGCATATGTTGTATTGGTGAGATGGGGCTTTCCTTCACAAAATACCTAACAACTATTCACTTTACTTCACTTCATATATACGGCACTAAAAATTATTTTTTCAATAGCAACAAACTGACGGTTTGATTCAATACAAAATCTTGTAATGTAAGTGGAGTTGAACTATCGAAAAAATTGGATTCTCCAAAATATATTTTCAAAACTGGACAGGACTTTAGCCATCTCCGCATCCACTTGTCTTGTCGCAATTTGGGTTCCAAGCCGAGTTTCATTTGTACCTTGGCACAGAACGGTGTACACATCAGCCAGTATGCCAAATACAAAAATGATATTAAAACCACAGGCAACTCCACTCCAGGCGTACATCAAGTTGTATACCAAAGAGTCGTCCTCGTTTTCCCCAGACACGAATGAGATGGTATTGTACAGGGAAATAGTTTCCATGGCACAAAAACATGGTACGCTGACTCCTATCATAATTCTGGAGTAGTTTATCCGATACTGAGTGGACATAAGTTGAAGTTGTCGGTAAAGTAAGGTTGTGGTTTTGGAGTGATGATCACTTGTCCTTTTGGCTTGCAACAATTTTCTGAAAAGTCATTTAAATGAACGTACATAATAAAAAAACTGGAATATGCATAGCTTTTTTTTTGAATGAACTATGCAAAAGACGTGTAAATGTAACATTAGGAAAGCTATTTTTCATCAATAAATTTTTTATTTAATATTTATTTGTCGTTAACTAATGTAATTTTACTGATCCGAATGAAGATTAATCCCAAATTATTTTTACCTATTTTTTAGGCATAACGGGCGTAAAACGTCAAATGGATTTAGGGACGGACACCCATTTTCCGCACATCAAAGTTTAAACAATCAAACAATCAAGTTTACTGCATCTCTGGAGGGTTGGAGGGAATTCATAAGTAATACTAGTTTCTTTTGTTACTCTAGTAGACGAATCGAATGATACGTCACTTGATATTTTGGGTAAAGGTGAAAAGTCAAAGTTGCCATCATGAAGGGAGGAGTAAAAGTATCACTAGTCATAAAGGATGGTAATCTTCTCATGGGAATTCATGCACCAAGTTTGGGAATAATCCGGTTGCATGTCTTTTGCACCATTCATCTCCACAAATCTCCACTTGAAACCAAAACAAGTTCCATTATAACAATTTAGTTTAAGTCACTTACCTTCCCAGTTCAGCCATATAACTTCTAAAACAGTGTCCAAGAACAACAAAGTGAAGGGAAATCTGCCAGCATCCTCCAGTCAGCAAAAGGCTCCAGTTAAAGAAGGACAACAAAGAAATTCCAATTTTTGTGGCTACTTCCGTCACACTCCATGTCGCTTCGGGAGCCACTCCCAATTTCTCCTCCTGGCATTGCTCACTCATCCAGTATCCCACATACATTGGAAAGCAAAGATTCCGAATAATGTCCAAATGATAAACAAACGGCATTGTAACCCCAGTACAGGTCATAATTTGTATCATGAACTTCACAAGTAAATGGGTGGTTGACCGATTGGAATATTCCCCAAATGCTTTCTTGTCTGCTCTCCGAAGTCGTTGCTCAAAGTCGGCGAATGAGTTGGAAAGTTGAACAACAATCTGAAGCTGCTTGTAGTTGAGAAGGTGGGTGCTACAACATATTGCCCCACATGAGAGGAACATGACACCGTGTGTAATGGCTATGAGAGAAGCTCCCTTCGTCAAAACTCGGACTACTTGGATAGCTGCCAGTACATTGTAAAGTACGGCAAGGTAAAGACGAAGCCCGTACCGATTTGTTTTGATACCGCTTTTTGCCTGTAGACGATCACGACTCTCATCCCATTCGAATGGGAGACCACCGCAATAGTCACTGAAATGCAGATTTATTTTCAAGTCTTTTAGAAGACCGGATTCCCCCAATAAAACCATTTTTTTGTTTTTAAAAATGCAGTGAACAAGAATGTTTGTACTTTGGGTGAAGCCAATTTATCCTTTATGATGTCCCCGTTGACCGCTTGTGTGACTATATGTAGATAATTGTCAAATAATTATATAATGCGTTGTTACGTAGTTGGATTTAGCCGTAACGCCAAAAGAATTTAAATAATTTAGTTGCAGTTGTTACTACCAGCTAGTTATACTTCATATTGACCATCCCATTTATTTATTGGTTATTGTGTCATTACGATCGTCAAGTTCAGAAAAACAAAAAGCAGTTGTAATATATTTATTGGCATGACATGTTCACGCTTTTAAACCTATGCACTACCTGAAGCGAAAAATAGTGGACGAATTATTTCATGCCATGAAGATTTGAGTATTCAACTAATTGTACAACTAATTGTGCATCATCGTCCACAATTTCCATTGGAATTGGTCATTAAAAATGCATGAAAACAAAAGCCGAAACATGGAACGAAATTGAAAAATTGGCAAGACATGGATTTATGGTTTTTGTTATAATTTTTGTACATCCACTGTACATGGTTTGATGATATTACGTGACAACTGCTCAGGTATGGCAACGGGTATCGATGTTGGCTCTGGGTACCCATTTATACCCGGGTTTCTGGGTACGCACTTTCTTATCATTGATGTGGGTTTTGATGGGTAAACCCAATAAAACCCGTTAAAACCCCCCGTTTCCACGTTCAAACCCGCGGGTTTGGCCATCCCTGCTTGAATTGAGTAAGGTGAAATGAAGGTTTTTTCAATGTCAAAATAAACCCTCTTTAACGATTAAAATAAGGATCGTAATATTTTTTACTGAAATGCATACTGCGTTAAAGCTCTTATGCTATAGTATGTTTGTGCCAAGTTTGGTGCAAATCAGACAACGTATAAGGTTTTTATGATTTTACCCCCTGTGGTGGGAGGAATATGCACTTAGGGCGCTGAAAATCTATACAGATCTATTCTGCCATACAAAAAACCTATGTGCCAAGTTTGGTCCAAATCCGATAAAAAATGTGGCCTGTACAGGCTATACGTATAGCGTAGACATACATAGGTACATACATACGGCCAACAGATTTGATCTCCATTCTTATAAATGATTGTGATACGATCCTCAATAAATACGTCAAATATTAAATTCAAGTTCAATAACATTTTGTGCCTGCTTTATACGCTCTTTATGTAAGATTCATGGATGGCATATTTTTTGCATTGCAATCATTATTTACGCTTGAACAAGAGCATTTTCAATTTCCTTTTAAACTTAGAAGAAAATGGTATTATTAATTGAGTGTTCCTTGAAAAAAAGTTTTTTAAAACTTTTAACCAATAGCAACTAACGTAGTACGTCAGACACATTATTCAATTCACTATCTGCTACGTATTTACATTTAAATCACATATTTTATCGTCCAGGTGACCACATCAAATTTATATCAATGCTGACAATGATGTATTACATATTTTAAATTAAAATATCATTTTAAAAACAAAATGTAGTAGTTTGTTTAGTAATTTATTTAGTTAAATTTATTTGAATATTTTTATATAACATGTAGGAAGCTGTATTTTATCTGAAAGTATTGCTTGCGGCGTCAAAAATTCTTTCAAAAATTGTTGTAAGTGGAGTTGAACTATCCAAAAATTGGATTCTCCAAAATATATTTTCAAAACTGGACAGGACTTTAGCCATCTCCGCATCCACTTGTCTTGTCGCAATTTGGGTTCCAAGCCGAGTTTCATTTGTACCTTGGCACAGAACGGTGTACACATCAGCCAGTATGCCAAATACAAAAATGATATTTAAACAAGACGAGAATCCACACCAGACATACAACAAGTTGTATCCCAAAGAGTCGTCCTCATTTTCACCAGACACGAATGAAATGGTATTGTACAGGGAAATAGTTTCCATGACACAGAAGGATGGTATGCAAGCTGCCGTCATAATCCTGGAGTAGTTATTTCGATATTGGATGGCCATAAGTTGAAGTTGTCGGTAAAGTAAGGTTGTGGTCTTGGAGTGATTGCTTGTCCTTTTGACATTTAACAGTTGCCTGAAAAGTAATTTAAATGAACGTGCATGCTAAAATAACTGCTACAGACAACATATGTATTTTTGGATGAACTGTGAAAAAGGCACGCTTTAGAATGTAACATTCTGAATGTTGTCACAATATATAATTTGGTATGTAGAGTTAAGAATGGGATTAAAACCCCGTGGGATTTGATGTTTTACCCCGGTTTACTCCATCTCTTCTCGAGGGTTGGAGGCACTGCATATAAAGTTAGGGAACGCATACCAGTTTCTTTGGTTACTCATGCATGCTCATGCAGACAAATGGAATGATACGTCTCTTGATATATAGGATAAAGGTAAAAAGTTTGAATTATCATTACCATCATGAAGGGTGGAGTAAATATAGCAGCAGTGATAAAGGGTGCTAACCTCCTCATGTGCTATGAATATCTATGCAACAAGCTTTCAAAGAAAATCCATTCAATATTGTGAGCAAAAGAGCACTGACAATTTTTTTTAAATAATTTTTTGCATGCTTTTTGCATGTGTACAAACGTCCAGCGGACTGGCCATTATAAAAATGACTGAAACATTTACCGTCCGAATTCGTCAATATAGCTTCTAAAACAGTGTCCAAGAACAACAAAGTCAAGAGAAATCTGCCAGCATGTTCCAGTCATCAAAAGAGTCCAGTTGAAGAATGACAAGAATGAAATTCCAATTTTCGTTGCTACTTCCGTTACACTCCATGTCGCTTCGAGAGCCACTCCCAATTTCTCTTCTTGGCATTGCTCACTCATCCAGTATCCCACATACAATGGAAAGCAAGGATTTCGAATAATGTCCAAATGATAAACAAACGGCATTGTAACCCCAGTACTGGTCATAACTAGTATCATGAACTTGACAAGCAAATGGGTGGTTGACCGATTTGAGTATCCATCAAAGGCATTCTTGTCTGCTTTCCGAAGTCGTTGTTCAAAGTCGGCGAATGAGTTGGAAAGTTGAACAACGTTTTGAAGCTGCTTGTAGTTGACCAGGCAGGTACTACAACAGATTGCCCCACATGCGAGGACCATACCACTGTGTGTAATGACT
>JAHZNC010002988.1:0-12881 GCA_027744095.1 Zhuqinia jingwanae
CGTCATACAAAATATTAAAAGTTACAACAAGCGGAAAATCCCGTTTTCTTCAGTCGTAGCTGTAGCCACATTTGCTGATTAGGAACATACATTTCAGGTGGTATCGCATCCTCGGCGGTGGAATCCTCCGAGGGAGAAGGAGAGGACTCATGTGAGCCTACATTACATTACACACACACAAAAAAAATCCGCACTTTAAATATTACTTTTTTCTTTTGAAAAATACCTGGAGTAAGATCAAATTAAAAACGTCTACATGTCATAGTTACTATCTTCTCTTTTTTAAGTACCCACCTGCTGAAGTGGGCGCTACCCTACGGCTTTTCCGACTAGGTTTCCCAACACCCAGCACATCACCCGGATTTCTAAGTAGGAGATACGCTACTCCTTCACAACTTTTCAAAACCTCCAAATGTAAAATAGCCCTTTTAGCTTCTTTATCCAATGTCGTTTCACCTCGGATCCATTCCCGCAACGCGACAAAATCACGAAGCAACTGTACCGCACCCCATTCACTGCGTATAAAAGACAAGCAGAAACAAAATACATAACAAATCCAATCATAAACATAAAAACCTCTTATTTTTTTCTTGGAAATAAAACTTTTGCGTTATTCCATAAAAAAAACTGACATATTCACTCTATATAGCAACTCACTCTAGTAACTTACCTGAACTTAATCTTTTTCTTAAGTATGTAATGCAGCCAGGCATCGCACATGGCGTTAATAACTTGCTTCCCTAATGACTCCTGAACCAACGGTGGAACCAACGTTACAGCTGCTTTAAAAACTGGTTCCGAAACTCGGTCTATTGTATTCCAAACCAAAAAAAAAGACAAAACATTAACAACTTACTCTATGTGTGTGTTTGTGTGTCTGTCTGTATTACGCAGCAGCACATATGAACTAATGTCATGTCAAGTAAAGCCAATCTGTGCTGCTGCTGTTGCTGCAGATTACATGGCATAGCTTTGTAGGGTCATGGCATTAAAACTAATATTATGACAAAAAAAGTCAACTTCATTCCTCTGTTGTTATTTTAGAGTCGGCAGTATTTCTATTATGTATACACAGTTTATATGGCCATTAATGCTTTTATTATTACCAATAAAAATTCGAACGTATGGGGACGGTTTATCTGGATCCAGCCCAGATCCCTTTCCAGCTCCTCTCCAGTGGTTCGCATCTGGCATGTACGTCTGTAATGTGGCTAGGCTCAGGGTACGGCACACTATTCCTACGGCGATGAGAAGTTCATCTGGAACCCTCTATCAGACAACCCACAACCATACAAAAAAACATACATATATTATAAGTAGTAGCACGTTATGGAAATTATCCGTACTACACACACACACACTCATACCCACAACCATATTCAACACGCCGACAAAAGCATCCTTTTCCCATGTACTCTCATCTCATACTCTACAAAATACAAATTTGATATTCCATGCAATCCGAATTGGGTTGAATAATAATAAAATAATAATAATAATATTAATATATTTTATGGGCATCTTGGTTATTGGCATTGGCATGTAGTCTCTACCAAGCCCATAATAGCCCGTTAGATGCAAAGATAAATAGAAACTTGACTCGGAGCTTTAAATTTCCACTTTATTTCGGAAGCTATAACACCCGGGCTTTGACGTAAGTAAGTAAATATTGCAAAGTTTAATGTGTGAAATGGAATATTTAGTGCATCACCAGACTAAGTCATGTATACGAGCGTATATACATAATATAATATGCATAAAAAAGATGTTATATATGTATAACCATTATCATTGCAATATTAAATTACATGAAGGTTTTGTATAGCCGTCTTCACATCATCCGCGTACATTTGACGGTTTCTGGCACTGATTCGAATAGCAATATTTTCGCTTTTCAGGAGAACTTCCCTCGTAATCA
This sequence comes from Zhuqinia jingwanae, assembly GCA_027744095.1. Classification (NCBI taxonomy): domain Eukaryota; kingdom Metazoa; phylum Arthropoda; class Collembola; order Entomobryomorpha; family Paronellidae; genus Zhuqinia; species Zhuqinia jingwanae. The sequence goes on from JAHZNC010002988.1 coordinate 1,919, forward strand.
AAAAGACCTGTTTGGGCATAACAAACAGACAAAAAAATATATATATATGGCAATGTCGTGTGCATTCATGTGGCCATTTATATGATGATGAATCACATAATTTAATAATAATGGCAGCCGTAAATACAGAAACTCTGTTTAGTGGTCATTATGAGAAAAGCGTAAAAAATGCATACATATTATTTTTAGAAATACATTTTTTAAAAGCTTATAACCTCTTTTGATTTGATCATCTGCACGACAATGGCGGGATCCCTTTGAGCGCAAGCAATGAACTGGGAGACTGCCCACGAATTAAGCCAGACTTTAGCCCGACGTACCGTCCACGCTCTGAAGTAGTTTAAGGTTGCTTCCAACCGGAACAGGATTTGTGCCTCATCCCCAAGCGGCTCTTCTTCTCCAAAGACGGAGGCGAGTTTTTGCCGCTCTTCCGCTGGCAAGGACATTCGATTGGTTATGCTGTTCCCTGCCTCGATCAGGGAAATGCAGGAGGAGAGAATTTCCCCAAATTTTGTACCCACGTCGGTTGCCCATTGTGATGGCTCGGGTTTTATTACCAGGCTCACATGCTCCGGTCTTTTCACTTTAAATGTAATCTCGAAAGCTTCTCTCATTTTCTCATCCCAATTAACCATCAAAGAAAATGAGTGGAGTGCTCCGCCGATTGCTTCAAAAGCGGAAAGTAGTGGAGTGGGATTGCTAGCTAAAACATGTACATATGTGTAAAAAAAATATATACAAACTTTTTTATACACAAAAAAATACGTTTACATAATGTTATGTCAATATAAAAGCTTAGAACGTATGTAAAAAAATAAATTTTGCTTGTTAAACCATGCATGCATGTAAATTGGATAAGATGGACATTTATTGTCATATCATCACAGTTTATTTTTAGATATGGCCTTTTGGGACTTGTGAGAATATTACTGGAACGTGGAAAGGCACAAGGTTGATCCTGCTGCTGCAGAGAGCGTGAGAACTAGCGGCCTCGGGGTTTTTCTTTATGCGAGCTGGTGGTGTTGTTGAGCTTATCTTTAAAAATGTATTTACCTATTTATCCAGTTCATTGCGTTTTTTTTTTCGACAGGATGTCAAGTTAACATCAAAATGCCATTTACCTTTTCTTGTGGTGAAACTAGCACTACTCCAAAAAAAATTACTAGAACGTCTTAACGTCATAAATAAGTAGCCAAATGAAATTTCCCCTCCATGGCAACTACTTCTACTAAACCCACTTCGAGAACTAAACTACTAAGCCCACTTTGTAAAATTATTCCTACGTAAATATTTTAGCTCTAAATTAGAATTTTCAACAGTGGGGATACTTCCCCCGGGGGAATGCCTGCAAAGTAATTTCAGATGCCCAAATGGCGTAGATTCGAATACCGAAAAAAATAATTCCGACATGCCTTTTCTGAAATAATCGCTGGACCTATTGACGGAAGGACAGACTCACAAACTATCCTACCAAGTACTTCGGGCTCTCTCGGCTACTTACAATAAAAAAGGGGAAAATTCGGTGAGCATATTTTGTGTCAAAATACATATCCCTAAGTAAGTTGGTCGAATCGAAAAGGAATAAATTATTAGTGCTACCAAAAATATTGCCTACTTTTTTTGTATCATAAAAATGACGTCTTCTTTTTATAATTTATATTCTTACAACTTTAATATAAGAAAATATTTTGAATGGCCTATATATATCGTTCTGCATTTTGAACGATTTATTTTTCCTCGTGTTGTGTGTTTTCATATACTACTCGTCATCACGTGACAGGCAAACTCCCGTGACGGAAAACTCCCAAAGTAGGAAAACTCCCGTTGAGAAAACTCTCGTTAAGAAAACTCCCGTTAGGAAAAGTCCCGTTACGAAAACTGCCGTACAGAAAACTCCCATTTGGGAAAACTCCCGTCGGTGGCAACAATATATGATATTAAACATGTGTAATATATACAACCCGTTACTATCAAGCTCAAACGGAGTATACAGTGCAATGCATCTACCACATACTGTTTTCACCAATTCAGCAATCAATGTTTTCACCAATATTAAAAAATACTATGAATTCATTTCTAACATAAACCAGTTTATTTTTGACCGATTAGAGAGCAGCTATCAGTAATAGTACGTTTTCACCAATTTAGAAAAGACCAGATATGCTCGTTCATTCACAAGATAGGTGTAAATGAGCTTGTTTTCACCAATTTATTAAATCAAACAAACGTTATCAAGCACAAGTACTGACACGAATTGTTTTCACCGATTTATATTTATAAATATATTCTAACGCAACACGGTTTTAAAGAATATTGTCAATTAATCACAGCAAAACTCGCGACAAAATTAGTAAAAAAACATTATTAATATTGGTGAAAACACTTTTAAAATTGGTAAAAACAGTATGTGGTAGATGCATTGCACTGTATACTCTGTTTGAGCTTGATAGTAACGGGTTGTATATATTACACATGTTTAATATAATATATTGTTGCCACCGACGGGATTTTTCCTACTTTGGGAGTTTTCCGTCACGGGAGTTTGCATGGAACCCGTCATCATCATCATCAATTGATCGCCCCAGGTTTCAAATCATTTTCGGTTCTCAACTCACTTCCGTTGCAAAAGCATCTGCTGGTGCCATATCAATCTGGCAGCATGTTATTATGATCATATATGTACCATTAATGTTTTTCAAAAAACAATGTAAACACTAAATATATTATTATTTTTTACTTTATGAATATTTTCTGTATGTTTTGTAAAAGAAGGAACGCACTGTTGTAGTTGTTGTTGGCACATCTATATATGTGTACATGCTTGTAATGTGCGTCATCATAAAATTATGTAAATAACGTTACCTTGAGCGTGAGCTCCTTTGAGGAGAGCCTGTCGCAAGGCAATTTGCGTTTCCGTCGGCTGCAAAGTCAAAGGGATGGCAGTTTGAAGACTCCACAATATCAAATCTTCCGCATACTCTCCAACAAGGGACCAAAGCACTTCATGGAAATACCCGTANGAAATATCCGTACATTTTTAGCTTAAAACTCTTGGTTAGCCGAAATTCCCCATTTTCAACTTCCTTTAAGGCCGCCCTCCCCAAAATAGATGGTCTCTTGGAAAATGCCTTTTCAAACGTGCTCAAATGTAAGCTTTCCTCCTCGAGGGAGGGACTAAATTTTTCTGCTGTGAGTGTCTCTGTTTGATTCTCATAAAATGCACTGAAGGCAATTCTCGTGAACTCACCTGCACAAAAAATGGCACGTCTCTGAGCAATCACCTGGAGCAGTTTTGTTGCCGTCAAAGGCTTCAGACTTTGTTTCAGTAGTGGGGCATCATTCCTGTTTGCTGCTTTCACCTGAGTCAACACGCGAATCTTGCTGGGTGTCACTGACGTTCCCTTATCACTCGCAGAGTCTGCATCTGATGGCGTGCTAGCAAGAGATGGATTTGCTGCGGCGAGAGATGCCTCCACGTGTGCCCAACAAGACTCTAAACTGGCATTGTACGCTTCACTCAAATGAAAGAGGGTGCACGCACAAGACGTTACCACATCGGCCTCAGATGACAGCCAGAATGATGGCGAGGCAAGGAGTTGCATTGCCACATTCACCAACTGATTAACTCCATGAAGAATTGCAAGTCTGTCGTGAGTGACTTGTCTTCTAGCATGACGAATCTGATAAGGAGAAAGAAAATATGTCATAACATGTCATAGTTTAAAAATCTCTCAAAGACAACTTGTAAATGTTCATTTTTAAGTTAAGATTTTTTTTAATGAAGTAAATTAAGTGATATACCTTGGTATATAAAACTAATTTACACTGTGACTGGAAGACAGATAAGGTAAGGCATTGTTTCTCAATGTCAGATACATTGTCAGAGATACACTTGAGACCATCTATAAAGGGCTGGAGTGGTACCCATCTCAACTCATTCAGCATTTCCGCACCAACGCCTCCACTGCCACCGGCACCATCGCTCTCTGATATACCAGCTGCAGCCGCTGCTGCCGGTGGTGGAAACCGACGATGATGATACTGATGCTGACTCTTTTGTAGGGTGGATGATAAACGCTTCTTATCCCAGTGGGACTCCTCATACTCATTATCCTCCAATCGGAGCCACTGCCTCAAAGAGCAGAGCGCCTTGTGCACACAACCCAAAAACTCAAACGCTTCCTCGTGTACGTTCCATAGCTGCCTCAGAAGCTGGATACACTCCGTGTTTATCCCGGATTCAAAAGGAAGTGCTCGGATGTTCAATGGTCCACTGTCCGGGGATTTGTTATTATTGTTGGTGGAGCTGCTACCACTAGCACTGCTATTATCCTTAGTAGCTGAACCAACACTTTTATTCTTCCTTGAAGTTTTCCCTGACGAGGATTCATCCTTATTAGGGTCCACAATACCACCATTTGTACTATTTGATTGGGACTTTGAAAGTTTCGAGGAGCCGGGGGACCTGCCCCCTTTTGCTGCTGTTTGGGGTCTCTGCACTTTTCCACCTTGGCTTTCCTGTTTCTCTGATGAAGACTCACAGAAGTTTGACTGAGTTTCCAAACTGGAATCTGGCGTTGTCTTAATACTGCTCTCACTACTTGTTCCTGTCTGGTTCTGAATAATCCTTCCATTCTCCCCTTTGGCACGTGCTGTTGTGGATGGACAATCTGATGTGTTGCCATTACCACTATTTTTATTATTACTTTGCTGCATAGTCGGCATTTTACTATCGTTACAATTATCACTACTACTCGTCCTATCAACCTTTTGCTTGGCAGAATTTGAACACTGCTCCTCCTGTACCATACTTGTTTGTTTTTCGTCTTCATCTGCTGACTTGTTTCCCTGCTTATCATCATCCGCATTGTCCTCCTCCTCTTCTTGTGTTGTTGGGTCAGTGGTCGCCCCTGCACTTTCACTCTCACAATCAGTCTCATCACTTGCACCACCAATCGTCGTCGTCGTAGCTTCATTCTCATGCTCACCTACCAGAACCACGTCACTTTTACTCATCGCCTTTTTAACGTCTGACTCAAATGACAGAACAGCAGCAGCAACAACACCACCACCAGCATTATTGGTCTCTGGAGAGGGCTGCAACTTTTCTACCATTCAATCTTTCTCTCTCTCTCTCTCTCTCTCTCTCTTTTCTTTCTTTCACTCAGCAACACAAGAGCAGAACAAAGCAGCACATCTGCGATCTGTTTTGATACCAAAGACTACACTAGAGACAAGACGCTTTGCGTCTCAGGAAACTTGCACAAGAGCCTCAATACAAAAAAAAAGAAAAACTTCTTTCACCAAAACCGTTACACTTTTTATACTCACTCCCTGTCAGCATATATATTATGTATTATAAACTTTACTGGAAAGCACAGAATTAACTTTTTGAACACTTTTTTTTTCTTAGAAACTAAAAATCAACTAAAAAAAATAAAATCAACAAAAGTGATTAATTTCCACTAAAACTGCGTCACATTATAAATACAGCTCAAATACACCGGCATCACTAGAATTTGTTTCTTCTTTCCTTACCAATTTATTAGTTCAACGTTTTTGTATCGATATGGTTATTGGGAATGTTAGTATTATTAATATGATAAGTAGATGGGGAAATGGTGGCAGTAGAGCAGCTATTCTTCTTGCTTGACAATAACTCACTATCACTTTTACTCGGCTGGAGAGAGGAAACTCTGCTGCCATACCTTGAATGATTATTACCATTTCCTGCTATTGCTGGTACGGCCATCATGATCATCATCATCGTCGTCGTCGCCGACACCATAACTTTTTTTCTTTTGCTGTCCTCCTTATTCCTCCTCCATGTCCTCCACTATTCCATGCGTTTGGTACTCCTATACTACATTCTTATGTAAAGCAAAGAAACAGTGTCGGTGCTGTTGGGGATTAAAAAAACTGTCTGTTTCTTATGTTACCAATGTTACCTATATAAAATACTATCATTGGTTTTTTGGGCATCACCAAGAGAGAGAGAGAGAAAAAAACTCACTCACAATCAGTTAGATGACTACTACATATGACCAGGGTACTAACTATTGCTTTCATGCTATAAAATGTATGTATGCAATGCAGGGTGGACTATCAAAAGAATAAAACGCTTTGGTGGTCGTGCATATGAGAAGAAAAAAATAATATTCTGGGGTCTCTCTGTCTCTCTTCCCATGTCCCACACACCAACAAAAACCAGTGGCAACTCACAATCAGTCGACCAGTCAAGTCAGCTTGGCTTTCATAGAAAATAATAAGAAGAAAAAGAAAAAGAATACTTCAAGAAGGTGAATGGATTGGTTATGAGAGCACTTTCTCCAGGTTTCTGTGTTCCATGACTATGATGACAATGCTGATGATGATGCATAACAGTATTTACTTTATAATACTTTTTCTTCCTTCGTCTCTCCCCCCTACCGTTGTGTTATCCAGACTACAATACATGTATTTATCAGGTATGTATTTGCATGCAGGTCGTGTCCTCGTCCTCGGAGTAGTATTTGCAGAAGATTGTGTGATTTGATTGCATACATCATAATAATGAAAAAATCATGTACCTAGAGTATATAGATGTACATATTATTATTATTATTATTATTATTATTATTACAAGATATTATATTTATACCTTATTTAGGTAGTTTGGTCTTGTGATCTCTAAGCTGCCTGCGTACATGCATATTAATATTATGATGTAGATGGGTATGTGGCATATGTATCTACCTACCTAACTACCTGCACACCCGTCAAACAATAAAAGAAGAGGAGGAAGAAGAAGAAGAAGAACTAGCAAACTGGCAACCCCCCTGGTTTGACTGTGTTTGGGAAAAAAGTGAAAAGGGGTAAAAAGTGAGATCTAGGCAGAAAAACGTGTGCATGTACAGCAGACACACACTGATTCACACGCTGCATATTGTGTTTTCACAAGAGAAAAATCGAACTAGCACAGTGACGACGATGTTGATGATGATGTCAGGTAGGCAAGCAGGCCACATGTGCACCTTCACCAAAGGACCTTCTACTTATTTTACGTGAGGAAGATTACAATAATAATAACAATGATGGAGGCTCTACTACTAACACGCGTATGAAAGTGATAAAGGTATTGTTGTAAGGTGGATTGGATGAGCGTGATGGGTACAGGAGTACAAAAAACATATAGGTAATACGGTATTATTATTATGCCTTATATCTTTCACTGTACAACTTTATCACAATATATTTTTTAGAACCAACACAACAGCAAGATCGTGTATTTTATTTTATTTTCTGTCTCTTTTGTTATGATTCTACTACCACCACTACAACTGCTGATGATACGATGATGATGAGTTTTGTGTTCCTTTTGACAACTTTACCACCATTTTTTTTGTGAGGAAAAGGACAGAAGGAAGGGAAAGGAAATGTGAGCTTTCCTGGATAATCAAAAAATATAAATCAAAATGCATGCCTATATTATTATCCTGTTTGTATATCACCTTTTACTTTAATTTATCACAGAAAAAAATGGGGCAAGAAGCATGCACAAGGTGCAATTTGTTGTAATTTTTTTTTTGTGTGTGTGCATGTACTCAGAGTACTGTATAGAAAATGGGGGGACTGGGGGAAATGTTTCATCGCCATCATCTCATGAAAGATAAGTCAGTTGTAAGGAAGATAGATGGGTACAAAACAAAAAAGCATACAACAAATCCGACCTGTATGTTATACACACATCCGTTCCAACAACACATGTGCAAGTGCTCATATTATTTATTTTACCCGTTTTCTACTTGATTGTAACTTGTTTTCGTGCTGGTTGTTATGACAATATTAGTTGCAAACAATTTCACCTTTCCATACTGGTAGTTGGTATGTGTGTGTGTTTGCTGGAAGGAATGGAAGAGTCATGGAAAAAGAATCCAGAGTGTAGCAACGGAATCGCTTGTTGCCCCTTTGGGAAATGTTGTATGTGATTTGAGTGCTGCTTTTTATGCAGCGTGCCTGTGTGACTGGGAAATGTAATTTTACCGTTTTCCTTTGTGAAAGTAGCAGCAATAGCAGCAGCTTTAAATCAAGCTTGTTTCTAGTAGTGCTGCTGCTGCTGCTGCTGGTAGTGGCTTGTTTGAGCAATGCAATTTGTGTGTGTCATGTCATCCTATTCTACATGGATAATATATGTACCATAGCTTATCATACAGCCAGCATTTATTAGGAAAGGAAAACTATAACAATTTTTACAGCTATATATTTTGTTGCAGTACAATGAATGTGATAGAAGATGTTTATGCTTGGCATAAAGAAGATTCTAAAACTTGAAAAGAAAATGAGGTAGTAAATTGAAGACAAAAGTAGTGCTTTATCGCTATATATTCAAGTGACAACCAGATAGCAATAATAAGAAATAGTAATTATGATTATAAAATGGGAAAAAGAGGAAGAAATCTAAATGATTTTTTTTGCTAAATTTTATTTTTATTTTTTTATCGCTCACTTATAGTTTACACTGATTTATGTATCTTTTATACGCTACATACCATATAATTCCTCAATATATACATAAATGCATGCATTTAGATAAACATACATTTATCTTTTTATGCACAATTTTATTGTGTAGAAATGCAAGTTATTATTTAAAAAATACAAATATATATGTGTATTATATGTAGCTCTTCTTCGCTCATCAGCAGCACAAACTAATCTCGTTACTATTTCGGTATCTTCCTCATCCCTTTTCTACACTCCCACTGACAAAATCATATTTAATAGCTTCAGCATCTGCAGCCATAAAAAGAAAGATGACAGCTTTTTAGAGCAACGTCTGATTATTGCTCTGCAACGCTCCGCTCTTGTTCCCCACTTTTCATACCTGCTGCCTTGTGTCTAGTTTGAAAATTCACTACTATATCCCCACAAGAAGATCATCATTACCAAACAACAATAACAACATGCTTCACTTACATAATCTGCGGCTTCACGACAATAATAGTAATGCCAACAACCCCCCTAGTGTATGCATTGGTCCTGACTACTACTTCGACTATATCTAGAATTTTGACCGTTTTTGTGGCCACCGGCCATTGAAAGTGCATTTTTTGGTTGATATTTTTACGAGTTCCGGTATTATGGTTGGGTATAGAGAAGAAAAAATAAATGCTACACGATACAAGAAAATCTTACCTTTGTGTGATGATGATGTGCTTTGTACTTTTTTCTTATGAACTATATAGTATATATCTCTATGCATATTTTTTTTACGTTTCACTTGTCATGTTGTTGTAGAAGAAATAGCGTGAAAACGAAAAGTCATTACATTATAAAAACCCTTATATAATCATCATTTCGTGTAGTATGATCTGCTCAATGTTTGTCACGTCATCCTGTTTTTAGGTTGTCAGCCTCACAGTTGGATCTCTGAGGCTTATCGAAACGAGACGAAATAAAAACCACATAGTTCTCTGGGTTTTTTTATGCGTTTAATGGTTAAATATGCTGCGTAGGTATATTATTATGCATGCATATTATATGATGATGATGACAGATAGAAAGGTTCTTTTTAAACTCGGGCTTCCTTAAAACTTGACTAAGGGAATCCCTTATTTGTAATGATTGTGATGCTATATAACGTTTGCGGTATATATATATATATATATATATATATTATTGAACGGTATCCGCCCCGCCGGAAATAATTGCAAATCGACTAAAAATGTTCACAGTGTGAGACGAATGCATATAAGGAAGCAACCCTCCTTAACTGCAAAATACAAGACGTGGATTGCAATCCAATCCAATTTTTTTTTTTAAATGAAGGTTGAAAAAACTAGGCGTAGTGAATTTTTGGCAAATAAGCTCATGCATAAATTCAAGAGAGAACTCCAAGAAAGGATACTTGCTACTTGAAGGGCTATGCAACTTTGAATTTGGTTCATTTTAAAATACTCTTTTTTTTCTTTTCTTTTTTTTGAAAATATACATATATTTGTACACTTTTGCATAGGTAAATGCATTCGTCTAGAAGCGGAGTGTATCACTGGTAAAAGGACTAGATATTTAAATGTAAATAATTAATTTGTAATTTGTTGGCGAAAATGAAACAGAAGCGATTCGCCAAAGCCTGCATTTCCACACTTTATCTGCATGGGTGGTATGTATTGTGCATTTCATTTCTCAGGTATGTTCCATTGTTTCTCCTGCTAATAGGCATGAAAATTTGTCTATTATCTTTGATAGCAGACGCAATCAAACAGAATCATTTAAATAGCCCATCATCATCATCATCTTATCCATCCGAAAGACATCCCAGTAAAATAAAAATGAACATCTATCAGAAATCCCCGAGAAAACGCTCAGAATTTTCTAATGGCAATAATGATAACAGGATATCAGCTCAAAGGTATCATCAACCTCCTCCAGCCATAGAGAACGTGGTAGCACGGATACCTGACAATATAGTTGAATTGGACATAAATCCATCGGTAAAAAATCGGTATGAAAAAAAAAACATTAATTTGATTCGACTTTTTGCATTCTCAAATGTACTCAAATTTCGTAGTTTAAAAAATATGTATTTATTTGTTCAGTACCAGCCCAACAAGCATTTGGCTTATTTACAACAGCGTTCCAAAATGCGGCGACGAAGTTACCGCCGAACTGATTGAAAACCTAGCCCTGCGAAATGGATTTGCTCATCAAGAGCATGAATACCAAACGCCATGGCCAAGGTTACTTGTCTTAACAATAAAAAAATGAAACTTTTATCATCATGAAGGCCGAAATCTGTCACTTTTCATTATTTTTTGTTGGTGCAATCTTTTTTCCCCTTTTCCTTTTCTAGATTTCTCCTTGAGCAAGAGCAACATAGCCTTGTAGACTGGTTTCAGTATCAGCACCTCCCCAAAAGTTACCACCGTCATTTTTTCTTTGTCAATTTCACCAAATTCCAAAAGTAAAGTTGATACTTCTACTA
>JAHZNC010002989.1:0-10020 GCA_027744095.1 Zhuqinia jingwanae
GGAAAATTTGATATTGATGCTGGATTCTGAGAAATTTTGTTATCTTTTGGGAATATTTATATTCAAATATAAATTAAATCATTATTTTTTTGATAACTTAAAATGTGTGTGCACCTATTCATAAAAAAATTCACAACATAAATAATATTTATCCGAGTCTTCTGGTTGGTTTGATTGGTGCGGTCGTTTGTTGATGTGTTGATGTTGGGGTTAACGGATGTGAACCATATAGAGCACATATTTATTAAATCCGCTTTTTTGTTGTTGCGATGATGAGACGATATTCTTTGAAGGAGATGTAGTTGAACTTGGTACTACATACTTTATCGCCTGTACGCTGGCATTTTTTCTCTAGCTTTACTAGAAAACTGGTCCGGAGGAATTTCACTTGTGTTGAGAGAGCCAACCTGAACTTTTTTGTGGCATTGATTGGAATATTTGTGTGTTACTCTTCTTGCTCATGTTACACACAATATTGTTCTTACAATAATTTTACATTCAAACTCACTCGGATGCTTGCTCACATCACTATCGTATCGTTCACACTTTTATAGAAAAAAAAAATCTACAAGTCGAGTCTCTACATTTTCTACATGCATATCATTCAACTTAGTTTTGACGTGTAAAGGAAGGATTCGGTGTTGTGAGCGTATATTTCACGTACAATAAACTACATGAGCATGATGATGATGATGATGCATCATGTAATCTATGTCAATGGAATCAAAATATCAAATAACAAACTCAACTCATTCCCTTGTCTCTTGATACTTGTTCTTATAATACAGCGTGTGCTTGTTTGGGAAGATGGTGTGTGTAATATCAAGATCATGTTCCAGAAAATCTTTTTATTTTATTCTAAAGTGAAACCGACTGAACAATATCGCTTTTTGTCCGCCAACAAGTTAAATCCAACCAATTTACATAATATTACATATACCACCACACAAATTTTGTATAAAATTGTTGACGATATTATTATTTTTCTTGTGGGAAGCATAGATAATGTATGTATATATTTTTTCTTCTTCTTCTGTTGGCTGCTTTGAATTCTGTCGCTGATAAACAAAGTTGATAAGAGAAATTGGGAATTGCACACGTAGACAAGAATTCATTCTTCATTATATATTTTTTTTCTTATATCACACAATTTAAAAAAAAGTCAGTAATCAACAAGCATAAATGCACCAAGATGAAAAAGGGTGATAGTGGGAACCATATTATTATTACACAGGGGATTATGTAGAGGAATTGAATTTTTGTATGCATTGACATTCAACATTTCGAGAGAAAATGCATTTCCTACTCCGCTGCATATTATTTGTATCATATCAAAAATGCCTTTTAGCCACACAGCCAAGCATATACGCAATAAATATGTGCTCTATGCAGAAAGTGAAATTACACGAGAAAAAATGCAAGATCAGCGATTCCTAGTTGATAAAAAAAGTTCTCTGCTTTCCCTTGTAATTCTAGCAGGAATATGCAATCTAGATGCATATAATAAGGTTTTTGGATAAAGTTCAACTGTTCGCTTTTTTTTAAATCTTTTGAAAAAAAAACGGCATGCATTCTTGTTAGGAATCACAATATCAGCGTATTTTGTGTGTGTGTGTGTGTGTGTGTGTGTGTAAAAGTGTAAACTTGCATATGCCTTGGATCAACAACAAGAAGGAACAAGATGAAGCTGTCAGTTTCTTATTTCTCGCTTAATGTGATATGAGATGTTGTTTTGTGTATAGTTTGCTCATTACTCTTTTTTTGCCCTGTCCTCTGGAATGTGTAAAGTTCATGACACGTGTTTTGAAACATTGTATAGAGTGTAGTCGTATGGCATGGTTATTTTTTACTTTTTTTGTAATCTTCAATCTTACTCTTATAACCTTGTATGCTCCATCACTCTGTTCTGCTCACTGGAGAGGAGACTTTATTTTTGTTTAGCAATTTTTCTTAAAAGCGCATATGACGTGATGGAGATTTACTCACCTCTTCTTGATTGATGAGGTTGGTGGTGATAGCTGAAAAAATTTGTTTCCAGACTTGTTTTATTTTTCCCTCTTGCTTGATTAAGCTTTTTAGGAATAAAACAACGTGATTTTGTTATGAAATGTGAAATTATACAGCAGTTGGGAAAACAATATGTAAACTTTAGTGGGCATGTTTAATTATTTTTAGAGGATTAGTAACGCAATCAATTATTCTCCAGCAGAAAGAAGTTGTATTAAAAAATTGAGATGATAAATAGTTGAAATCCAACAAAAAAAGTTATAATGCTTTTTAATCCATGTGTTTATAGTCAATTTGGAAGGAAAAAGTGCATTCCGGTCTGGATTTATGCAACCGGTCACTGCACGGAACAACACATGCAGAGATTTAAAAAAAAGTTTATTCTCATGAAAAAAAAATCTTGCTGTGCTCAGAGAGTTTTGATTGCTGGAAGCATTTTGGTTTTTTTGCTTGCAAGTTAAATTCAGTAGAGTATATTAAAGGTAATGTACAAATAAAGTCTTTTATGTCCATGCCTCAAAGAAGTGTGTATATTCCTAGTCAACCTGTCGGCAGTAAAAAAGAGGAAAGAGAAGGAGGAATCTTTTGATTCTTCCTCCCTGTTACCTTGAGTATAAGTAATATCAACAACTGACCACAAATCTCTGACCATACAGACCAAAGAATAAATTTAGTTTTTGCTGGGTTCCAACAACTGAAGAGTTCGGACTTTTTGGAGAAGATGATACACATTTTGCCCGGAGGAGGCATATGTCAGGATCAATAATATAAGAAGTGTGCATCCTTTTTACGGTAACGAATGCATCAAGAGAAAACTACGATCATCGTCATCAAAGGGATGGATTTTATTATCATTTTTGAATGCATTTGCATTTTCAATGTTGCACTAATATATAATGGATAGTAGTGAAGATGCATAATAATATGAGTGCTTTAAACGTACATTCACGTACTTGCAATCAGACATGACCACATGGGCTCACGCATATTTCAACAACAACATTTTTTTGTTTCTTTTCTTGTATGCAGTCTGTTTAGTCAATTTTGACAGTTGATGCGTTTGCATCAACGGGTTATTTTTTCTGCGTGATGATGGTTGTTGTACTGGCTCTTTTTTATGAGGCTGCGATGAGTGATTAGGAATTCATAGATGAGTTGCGTAATAATAATAAAAAGATGAACATGCATCTATTTAAATTATTAAAGTTGCAGTTGGAATGATGAGTAAAGTCATTCATTGAATTGTAATTATCAAATATTCCAGATAAATACAACGCGTGTTAACGACATTTTTTTTGGGAAGACTGCGATTACAAATTTTGTTGAAGCAAAACACTGCAGCAGCAGATGCAAATGCTGTGTTTTAATAAACTGAAACGAAAGTGAAAAAAGTTTACGCACTGGAATGCATTCTTTTGACTGGCGTTTATCGGTATTCAAGCAAAAAAAAAACTTTGCATCTGCATCATTCAATGGATTGGTTTCAAGTTTAGCATATGTACTTCATTCACGAAAAAAACAACTTTACAGTCAGTGTAAACATTTACACTCTTAATCCTTAGCTTAAACTTGACTTGGCGTCGCGACTTACTCACGAGACACAAGAAGTCTCTGGACTTTGTCAAGTTGTTTTTTTACCTGATGATCTGTTTTTATCTGTTAAGTCAAGCAAAGTAGTTACGAGCACGTGTAAGAAGGAATTCCTTTTTCATTTAGGATAATGGTATGGTAATGATGATGATGATAATATTATGGAATGAAGTTTAAAGAAGGTAGGTGGGATGAAATTGAACAGTTTTTTTTGGACGGAAAAGTGCGTAGTGCGTACTAATGACAAAATGTTTGTGTTATATTATGCGCCATATAACCTCCCTCCCCCACCCTCCAACTTACACACACAAACTAAATAGGAAAAGCGCTATTTTAATGTACTTTATTTGTCCCATGAGAAGCCCCATTTTATCCATTCAGGGTTTAATAGCCTTCAGCAGAGTAGCACTATGTAGGTACACAGTACACGATGTCCGCGTTAGTATCACATTTCACATCTGCAGCACTTGTCTAGGATTTTAGAATGTTCCTGGGTCTGGTCTTCTGGTCTCTGCCTGGAGAGCCATCATCGACCGGTATGGTATAAAACAACCATCTCGTTGATTGGATTAAAGATTCCAAGTAAAATTAGTGAAGAGAAATATGCTCACAATATTACTATCTTGTTCTGCTGCTGCGGCTCCGACGACTCAGACTCGTGGCGATAGCATCGTCATTCTTTAGAGTGATCGCAATCTTTTTTAGGAAAATACCGGCGACCGGCTAAATAGCTTATAGTAATAACCGTAAATAGAGCACGGCTATGGCCCGTTAATCCTTAATTGCTGAACTAAAGAAACAAGTTGTACAGAATGTACAATGCTGTGCTGATAGTAGTGTTCAGTGTTACACCACTCATTAAAAAGGTTTACTAGCGCGATTACTGCGTGTTCTATATTTTACAATAAAAAATGCTTTTACATATTTAATCTGGGATGGTCATTGCCTTTTGCCATTTTTGCAGAAAAAAATGATAAAGATTGTCTGTTTATGACTGTAAGAGAGATATGTAAATGTACCTTTCTGGGTTCGAAATTCGAACTTCGAATTGTAACTCTTGTAATAATAAACGTATTCGAGTTGCGTGCACGTTTATTTTGCAAATGTTTGAGGCAAACAGCTGATGATGAGCCCGCGCTATACAGCGTCGTTGTCATTTATTGCAAATTAATTGCCAGTTTTACAACTTCTCACGTACGACACAACAATTTAGCAACCGTTTCCCGTTGCTTTTCTTGACAAATTGTACTAATAAGTTTTACAAGCTCATTTTCCCCTTGATTAGCTTTCCCTTTTTATTTATCTCTCTCTGAAATTCGATAATGAACAAAAAAAAATAGCCATAAAACAGCAAGAGTCAGCAATCCCATCTGAATAAATTAGTTTCATAAAACAAGTAACAAAAAAAAATTACAGCAGCAGCATAGCAGCTTCCATTTCACCATCAACTTCTCCTGTTTCGCTCCTTTCCAAATTAGAATAAATTTTGTCTTGTCTCGAGCTTCACTCCAGCATAGCACAGCCATATGCATAGCATTATTATAACCATCAACAAAACAACACTCTACAATCATAAATTTTAAAAGAACTCTATTCATTTTATTTTACTTGCAGCCTTCGTCGTCGTAAATGGATATATGGAAACATTCCTACAAAACTTCTCATTTTACATACATATATATCTTGGTTCAATTTTTTCTCTTTATTTGGCTGAAATGGCAAATTAACATGTCACTGTCACATCACGAATGTTATACAGCTGTAATAATCGAAAAGCAGTGGGATTTATAATCATCATCCTAACTCACAGTGTGTTCCAAGCACACAAACACACACACACACCCATAGTGTACCACCACCACAGCACAGCTTGCACGCGTTTTCCCTATACTTTCATTATTAAAACACACAAGTTTAATATAATTTATACATATTAGCATCAGAAATTAGAATTTAGGTCGTCCTCTGGAATTTTCATGGTAAATTTTTTTTCAACACACACAGAAGAAATTAATTGCTAGCAGTGTGTGTAATGTTCTCTCTATTTTGTCAAGGAATGAGGAGAAAGGGTTCATAAGGTCGGATAAAATATGGGGACAATGCAATGTGAATGTGGTGTAGTGTAGTCGACTCTTACTCTCTCACACAACACAGTCTCCTCACAACTTACTTTCCTCTTCCTTTTGCCATTATAAAAACGTTTTCTATGCCTAAAGCACATTACTGCTTTGTGGGCTGTAGTCTCTGCTGTATGCCTTTTGCAGTTTTCTGTTTTGTACATGACTCATTCACAATGGGTAATAAAATTAATGAAAGTGAACGAGAGAGAGAGAGAGAGAGAGAGAATGAAAGAAGCATATTTTTTACAAAGTACGTAAAAAACAGGCCATATTTTTCATCACCGGCCCACCGCTAGTGCTAGCCGTACTTTGTATATTTTTTATTTGCCTCCTACAACACCGTACCCTGTACGATGAAGGAATTTGACTAGGTAATAATACAGCTGGACTTACAGCTAGAGGATAAAAAATATGTGGTATTCTTTATATTTTATAGATCATAACATGAGATATGTGTGGTAGTAGTAGTAGTAGTAATAAGTAAAGATGATATTATTGTGCCCATTCGGGACCGGCAAAGAGAGAAATAAAATAAAGTTGATTACTCGAGTACAACAATATTACTTACATGGTAGTATAGTGCCATAATGTACACAATAACGTACATACCTTGTGATATTCATCTTTTTTCTGGAGAGGTGCCATCATAGACGACGGTGGTGGTGTCTCCTCCTTTCTTTTAAGAGGAACATAATAATGCATAATAATATGTGCATATAAACTGTGTGTAGGTACATATTGTGTATCATAAAGGTTTTTAAAGGCGAGAGGTTAAGAACTTTGAAAAAGTCATGTAGTGATTGTCAGCGTCGTTCTAAAAACACATTCAAAATGACTGTCTATATTATATATTTATATTATAATATGCGCTTGTAGTATTTGAATATGCAATGCACACAACACACGGAGTCGGCATCACACGGCTTATGCTTTTTTTATCTTTCGTTTTTTTTTCATCGAGATTTGTATGCACATAATGCAGTTCGTTTACCTATTCATTTGTTAGTAAACGAAGAAAAAAAATTTGCCCGCTACATACGTCTACTATAATATGCTTCTAGCTTCCGTATCGTATATAATATTCAATTGCATATTATTTGTGAATAGTATATAGTCTGGAATTTGCTTGACGAAAAAAAGTAAAGAGGATGCGATTGAGTAAGCAAGAGAGAGTACGAAGGAAGACAAGAAGACGTGTAGTAGTAGTAGTAAGAAGATTGCAGTTTTCTAAAGCCAGCAGCAGAGAGGAGGATGAAGAAGAAACAGACACAAAACCAAAGGGCAGATGACTAGCCTTCTTTCCTTTCAGTTTGTCTGTTGTATTGTGTGTTGCGTGGTTAGGTCTGGTGGTGATGTGGAGAACAAACCGAGATGCATTTATGCTACAACACATACACACACACACACCACCACCACCACCATGCATACAACAACAACCGCCAACTTTGTTGCTCATCTCATCTTGAGACTCGAAGAAAAAGATGACGATGATCATGAACAAAACCAGACAAATCTTCTGTACTCACTCCACTTCTTATGTTGGCTTCTGTCTCTCTCTCTCTCTTGCTTTATTTTTAAGCAACTCATCTCGTTAATTTTATCCACGCGTTTACGACCGTGTAAAAACGGTATTCACTCCCTCTTTACTATGCAAGAATGAATATTTTTTGGGATGATCATCTCATGATGATTATGATGATGATGATGATCACAACAACAGTGTATAGAAGTAGTTTGGTTTGGTTTTACGCACTGAAACATAGTAATAATCTCGTGAAATGCTGCAAACCAATAAGGTAAAAATTGTACGGAGGAGGGAAAAAAGTCTACTTGACTATTTTCCTTTCCTTAAATATCCATTAAACCCATAAAAATCAGCATTACTCATTTTGGAGTATCGGCCGCTTTTTATGGGCGCGCGTTGCGCGTTCGTTGTCCTGAAAAAAAGGGAGAGAGAAATAATTTTTTTTACCTAAAGAGGATATGCACATAAGAAATTGATTGAAAATGGCAGCAATGCATAATAATAAGCGAAAAAAAGCCAAGCCAAAAAAGTAAGTATGATGGAAAAATGCATTTCATTTTCTATTTTATTGCACTAGGTGAATACATAGAATGTTTATGACTTGAGAGAGAAAAATAGTACAAAAAAAAAATCTGTGAAGTGCACTACAGTTTGAGAAGTACTTGTATATTTTTTTCTCTCACACTCATTCTCTCCGAGGAATTGAATTGGATAATACTTATGCATGCAGCATATACGCGCAAGCTACTCTAGTTAAAATGGATTATGAAAATCCAATTTTTTTTCTTTTGAAATGAATAAGTAGTAATGTTGCTGCTGCTGCTGCTGTTGGTGGTAGAAAATGCATTCATTCATACGTTCGTTCCAACCGGAGAATTTCGTTTGGTAGCTTGGCATGTCAAGTAAAAATATATTTACGAGCTATATAAATATGCAACAGAAAAATTCTTAGTAGTGCAGCAGCAGCTATTCAAGTTGTGCTACATTACTACTCCTAGAAGAAAAAATTGTTTCGTTTTATGCTCGAGCATCCCATTTCATTTACATAATATTAAGGCTACACAACACATTACAACAGGATGTAAAAAGAGGGAAAAAAATAATCTGTTGGAGAAGTTGCACTTTTCAGAGATAAGTATCAAGTGATGTGCAAGCAAGAGGAAGACAAAGAGACGAGAGAAAGAAGCCTTTCTCACACTCATGTTATACGTTATACTATACTGATTGCAACTGCAAGAAACAAAGTGCCAAGAAACTACTGAATATACATGATTCCATAGAGCACACACACACATTCAATGTTTATGCTCAATTGTATCGATTCATGTTGGTGGTGGTGGTGGTGGTACATTGTAAATGTGAGTGAACTACAATATACACTTTTATTATGTACTATGGGAGTTGGCATGCACAGATACAAAAAAAAATGTAAGTATTGTGGTCGTTCATATTTAAGTTTATAGGTTTTCTCTTGCAGACTATTATTCGTGCTCCATTTCACTTTGGCCACATAATTTTTCGAGAGCATTCCGATATTGCACCTAAAAAGAACAAGGATGTTAGTTATTATTACAGCATAAATACATTATGTATGTATTTTGAGTGCATTTTTGCTGTATAATAATAATAGCAGTTATCTTTTAGTAGAGCGAAGAAAGTTTTGCGTAAAATTTACAACGATAGTAATAATAATATGTCCTTTTATCCTTCACAAAGAACAAGTAATTGAACACGGCATGCAATCGCAAATCTGCTGCTGCTGCGGCTGATGTCAGAGATATTTTACTAGACGACTACTCCTGAACTATGAAGACTCCTCCTCTACATTATTATTATCTTATTTGTATCTATTATGGTAAATTATTAGCATAATAACATGGCACGCACATATTTTATACATTTTCTATGAGATTCCCTCCAGCTGTAGAAGGAGAGAGAGAGAACATCAGCAGCATTCCTTTCAGTTCCGGTAGTGGTTGGTGTCCGTATCGATGATGATGATGATGATGGTGGTTGTGTGATGGTATGCGGCTAAAAACATTTTTGGTATAATACGTATGTTATTTCACCCTTTACTGCAAGAAAATTAGTAGGTTTTCACAGCACATGTTTGAAAGTAGAAATTTATGGAATATGGATTTGATAAAAAAAATATATAAGAATAAAGTATGGTTAATGGATTATGGATACGGAGAAAAACTATAAGGATAAGTGTAAGGAGTCTTTACACTTATCCTTATAGTTTAAGTCGATTTTAATAATTAATGCATGTCAGAAAAGCACGTAACTTCTGTCTGATGGCAAACTGTATTATTATCTATTGCATCTTATCGCTATTCGTGTGGCTACTGATTCTTTGTACAAAAAACAAACGCAAAATTAGACAAAATTGAGAAATATATATCTAGCAGCTCAGGTGGCAGTGGTGGTGGCGGTAGTTGGTGATATGTGTGTACTTGGTTCTAATGTTGGGCTGCGTAGGTAGATTTGCAGTGAAATGCAGTGACGGTACAAACTATAAATTAAAGGATGGGCGCCTCATCCTCCGTGGTATTATGGTATTTGGAGCGAATCGACTAAAATGTCAGCGGGACATAGTACGGTTTCATTTATTTTGTGTAGTAGTATAGGCATATATGTGAAGAGATATATAGCTGTCTGTTCTTATATTATCATCACGACGACATAGTTGCTGGAAGGTTGAAATTGGTTGGAACAATACGAAATTCCAGCTTCTTCTACTATACAGTTGTACTGAATGAATGTAAAATGTACATG
>JAHZNC010002990.1:0-29052 GCA_027744095.1 Zhuqinia jingwanae
TGTGTGTTGATGTGAAAGTATTAGGATTTTCCGTCAAAAAAGAATATATTTTTTCTCTTCATGAATAATAGGCAATAAACTAATAATAACAAAGAAGAATTGAACATTGTGTGTGTATGAATCAAGGTATGTATGTATGCATGTATGTATTTATGTAAGTACGTATATTGTTTGCTACTACAACAACGACAGCCAAGACTTGACAAAGAATATTTCCTCGATTTGTTTGCACTTCATTTATAATTCAGGATTACATTGTATGCAAGCATGTATTTTCTTTGCACGTTACACACAAACACAAACACGATTTTTTTTGGCATACAGGATACATGCATGCGTACTTATTTATATGGGGACTACTATGGAAGCGAATGAGTGAAGTGAAGTGAAATCATGTCATTCATTATGTACAATAGTAATACCGATGTCTATAATGCGTTGTTTGCCTTTCCCCAGAACAAGTTTTGTCAAGTGAGCTAAGCAACAAAATAAATCCACAATTCTCATCTTACCATCATCACTTGTCTCCATTACCAGCAATAACAGTCAAAACTGTTTTTATATGTATAATAATTGCAACACTAGTGCATATTGACAGTTTCTTTCCAGTTTTATCATACGTACTTCCTTTTGCTGCCATTCTCTTTTATTGATTAAGTAGCGTAAGGGAATTCATGATTTTGTCCTTTACTTTTGTCCCTTTGTTCGACCGTTGGTGAAATATGTCGGTGGAATGAATTAAAAAACCAAAAAAAAACCTAGGTATCATTTAGAACAAAAAAGGGCATGATATTCCCTGGAATCGGTCTGACCGAGAATCATTCCGTTTGTACGGTAACATGAAGCATAATATTAGACTCACTTGAAAGCCTTGACAAGTCCTACGTTACTTTCAGATTACGAAGATTGAATATTAATAATATGTATGTTAATCTGGAATTGAATGACGTATATGTGATTTTATAATATCATTTTTTCTCTTGAAGATCGCAGTTTACGCTACATTAGTACTCCGCTTATTCTGTTTATTACCCAGCTGTACATTTTATAATTTACATGGGTACATTTAGTAGGAGCATAGGCACATATATTGGTTTTAGGGACAAGTTTGGTAAGTAGACATGATGATGTACCATTCGCCATTAATTTAATAATAACAGTAAAACCACCTTTAAAATGAAATGATGGAGTGTATATTATACGCGCATAAACACCTTGTCAACACAACACAGCAAATTTTTATTACACCTTTGATTAATACGAAATTATTCAACAAATTAGTAATGTCATAAAGAATATTAATATGTTTTGTTTATGATTAGTTGCTTTTTGTTTCTTAAGATTTTGTATATATTTTACCCATTTTCTGTCTGTGTGCAATATCATCATCAATCACCTTATTTTACAGAGAAATTTGACGGGAGGAGCAAACATTCATAAATAAAGCCTAAAATGCTTGAGCTTCTCTTGCATATCGTTACATTATTCCTTAATAACAATTTCAAGCAAGAGGAAATGTGCAGGTGTAGAAGTAGTGGTAGTAGTACACATTGAAATGGTGGTGGTGGTGGTTGTTGTGAGACGGAGTGTTCGTTTCTCTCGTGACATTGACATGATACAAAATTCCTTTTGCTTCCTTTCATTGCTTACATGATTCCCTGGCTGTGACAAAATGCTTTCTTGCCACTGAAAACACTGCGGCAAAAAGCAGAGAGGGAGTGAGAATTCTGGGGTGTGTACTCTCTAGCAAACTTTAATACCGCACAATTCCTTAGAAAGAAAAAAAGATTTAGTCAAGCGACAGTGTTTTTTTTATACCGCATCACAACATCGCCCTACTCTTAAGTATAAAAGTTATAAGCTGAAAAAAATAGTAGTGGAAACAAGCATTTTTTTTATTGCAATGGCCATATAAAAAAGTCTCTGTAAACTGTACCGAATCGATTAATTGTAACGTACGCGATTGTACTAGGGCTGTACCATTTCCACCTTAAATATTATTGGAAGGGGCGACGAAAACTGCTGCGTTGCTTTTTCAGAATTTAATACCGCAGTCAGGAAGAGTAATTTGTGTATTATGTGTTCAAAGCCATTACACGTACAATACACCTTTTAACTGTGTTCTCATGATGGGCGTATGTTATGTGTATACGATATGTCAGCAGTGGTGCGAGAAAGGCACAAAAAAGTTTTTTCTTCTCTTTCCCTCATCCATACTTACTTTAAAAAGTAAAGTGACAAGAAAGAAAGCTGTGTGCTGGTGGCTTGGGAAAGAAAGGTAAACTTTGAGAGAGAGAAGTAAACGACGACGA
The DNA here is from genome assembly GCA_027744095.1 of Zhuqinia jingwanae. NCBI lineage: Eukaryota > Metazoa > Arthropoda > Collembola > Entomobryomorpha > Paronellidae > Zhuqinia > Zhuqinia jingwanae. The sequence goes on from JAHZNC010002990.1 coordinate 2,313, forward strand.
TGGACTGGCTTATTAGCTCACGTTTGTTTCTTCCTCGTATAAATGTAGCAGGCGATGAACTTTTTAGAGTTTACGGGTCGATTTACATATAATCTTGTACCCCCAAAATACACGTAAAAATCACCTGACACATTAATTCAGCCCCAAAGGAAGAGGTGTATGGCAAGAGGCAGAAACCAGACGACTTCGATTTTCGAGGAAACTCAATTGTATGAATATATAATAATGAAAGTACCAAAAGATCATTTCATCATTGTTAAAGCTTTTGATGTTTGTCCGTTTGTCGGTCCAGAGATTTTTTTTGTATTCCATCTTTAAAATTTGACATACAGTTTTTTTCTTCTCTTCTGGTAGCCTCATTGATCGAATTAAATTTTGTTAAATTAAAGTCACACTTGCCTTGAGTAAGACTTTTGGACAGCAGTTGTTTACATTCAAAATATTTATCATGTGTAACTTGGTAATCTGTTTATACACATGCTTTTGGCACTTGCATACATGTCTTTGCCAGCATTGACGAGAGTCCGAGCACGCGACAAAGCCATTCGTCTCCATTTAACTGCCAAAACTCTTGGACTCACTCGTCTGGAGACCCACCATGGCAACCCACTTCAAAACACTCACCTTCCGAAAAGGTGCTGCTGCTGTTTTTTTATACTTTACTATACACTATATACAATTTATATAAAATGTAGATACATGAGCTAATGTAGTAGTAGTAGCAATAGTACTACTGTATTTTGCCATTAATCAGAAAGGAAACTTACCTTCAAAATCGTATTATTGCTCAGTTTTGGGGCTTGTATAAACTATTGTAACCATACACACACCACCACCACCATTTACTTAGCATGCAACTACGCTTCATTGCGCTAGAATCTCAATAGTTTTATTTTCATACATATACCTATTCTGGTTTACCATCACCAGTTTTTCCTGGTTGCAATGTTGATATAAATAAAAATTCGTTTGCAGAGACGATAAGTTCAGCACCAAAAAAGTAGAAAACATTTACTTTGCTGTGTGTATTATAGCAGAGCTGGGGAGAAAATTCGATTATTTTTTTTTCTGAAATCATAAAATTTTATGTTGCTTATGTGATGAATGATGTGTATGCTTGGTTCTTTGATAGGACTAGGTATGTTATGGGGTATGCGCACAAGGAACTTCACCGTCATAATATTTACAACAAATATTTTGAATAACAGGAAAAATCTGTTGGCTTTGCTCTCATTATCAATTACCTTTAAGTTGTTCTCGAACAACAAAAAACCAATTGCCAATTTTCTTTCAATTTCGTTTTTTTCAATTTGAGTATCTTTGAAGCTCATTTTGAAGTTGACATGACACATTAAAAAAATTAACATTATGGGGTGTTGAGTTTGAGTAGCAATCTTCAATAATTGGAAGTGCAAACTGCTAACCAAATAACTGCGTTATGAAATGAAAGCTTATTAAATATACATACTTATGTGCACTCTGCATATTTGAACGATAAAGTAGGCTCCTTTTTACCGCCTATATGTATGTACCTAGGTATGTGTATACCTACCCAGTTTTGTTACTTGCCCGATCTTTGTTCGTGCTAACTCTCACCATTCTCGCCTGTTTATTATGCCTGTACACTTTCATTTCCTCCCGATTGACGTATTTTATGCATTAAATGATGCCGAATGAAACGGTAGTGCAGTATACCAAATTTCCATTCTGGACTAGAGACAGAATATTGTCAAAGAATAATATTTCTCAATGTTTTCTCTCGGCTCTATCCTCATGCGTCGGCTAACCTAACAGCTTAAATCTCGTGGAATGAATATGAATTCAGTTAAGCTGTCGGGGAAAGTTATTAAATGCTAATCATTTTTACAATACACAACTATTATACTCTATGCACAGTTATGCAATATATTATTATTATTTCTTAAATAATAGAATTGTCTCATTTATTAATATTAATGTTGTTTGTTCATTGTGACCCCACGTAAAAATGTAGTTGTAGAAGAAATGTGTTATTTATTTTTTCGACTTATATGGATGATTTTAAAAAACACTTGTTCTTCAAGTACTTTTTTTTATTTCGTGGAAACATTTACATAATGAAATCGTTCTCACGATGCAAAATATATATACCAGGCAGTGACATGACAAGGGAGATGTGCTGAAAAATAGACGCAACAGCACGTTTGTACAATTTAGAAAACGGTCGTTTTCATTTTCTTGGAAAGTTTATAATACAAAATTAAAGGACAAATATTATGAATTTATATCGATCATGAGCAAACCTGATAAGAATTAATCCTATGAGGCCAGCAAACTTTCCTTGTATTTTGTAAACAGTGATGATGAATATAAAAATGCAAAGTGGTTTCACAGAAATCAGAGTTCATTTTCTTATTTTTATGCTCCTATTGCACTTGGCTATACAGAATACAATCAAAGTTGAATATTTGCTGTACAGAATTGTGTGTGAACATTACTAATTCATTTTTTTTGTTGTAGATTGCATCTTCAAGAAACAGTAATATTTTGTAACATAAATAATGAGTACTAGTGAATATGATGCCACATTTTTACCATTTCACATTTCATAGGCAATATTGCCGTATTGACAAGAGAGAAAAACATGAGACATCCTGACCAAAATAGACCAAACGGCATGTTTGTGGAGATACGAAAACATTCTATATCATCACTGGTGCCACGGAAGTTAGAAAGTATTAATTAAAAAAATATCTACATATTATATGCCTAATAATAATCCGCTGCAGTACCGTCAACAGTCTTGTGGTGCATATAAAATGGCTAAAATGGGGATTTATTTGGTTCTGCAGCAGGGGAAATTTCAAAACGAATATGGAAAAAGGCAGATCTGTGTGTGCACACAACCGAATGTTAAATGCTAATTTTCATTGTGTGTTTTGTCAATAGTGTCAAGATGTTCAAGCTTTGCACCTGCAATTGCGTCGATGAGTAATCTCTGTTCCCTCGTTATTATTGCTTACAATACAAAAGTATATTAAGAATTTTGTTATCAATAAATAGATGAAAAGTAAACATGTTCCTTTAAAAACATGTTCCATAATACCCTATTTAACTTTGTCTTTGCAAGGTGTATTAAAACATTGTCTGCTTTGAATTAAGGACAAGTGCTCGTATATACATTTCTTTTTCTCATTGAATATTCATGAATGAATGGTGAACTGGTAGTATTGATGATAGTGTTTATGGTGATAAACTTGCATGTGTTTTATGCATAAAATGTGTTTTATGGAAAACACATAATATACAACAAGCAAGTTCAACCTTGTGGTCTAGTAGCTCTCTGCTGTTGTTGGTTCACCATTTATAAAAAAAAAAATATTCTGTGCGCGTATATGGAAGAAGAGAGTATATGAGACAAAGCTTGGAATCAGGTCTCGTTTCTTGGTATAAAAACTGGTAGTAAAACCTCTACCATTATATTACCACTTCTGCTTTCATTTATCCACCCCAATAAATGTCAGTTTTGCTCGTCGAGAATCTCTGAATGATACGTGAAGAGTAGTGTGTACGTAGTACGTAACGTACACTATGAAAAAAACATTATTGCTGAGTTGGTTGATGGTGGTACTGGTGGTGATATACGATGAATAGCGGTTCTGGTTTTGGAAACGTTAAAATTCTCTTTGACTACACGTCTCTTTGAAAATTTTCTCTGGCAGCAGGGCAGGGTGTGGAGATGTTTAGCATAGTATAGTACATACTTGAGGATATATGCATGTTATGTAGGTACCGATATGGATTATATGCATGCTGGTTCCTTATAGAAAATAAATGCTTCTCATATACACGTAGACGGTGAGAACACATGATTAAGAATCCGTGCCTCTCTTGGCTGGGGGTTCACTGCTGAAATTCGATAAGGACAACATTTCACTAGCCCACTCCCAGATCAATCTGGTTGGCTAAAGCAAAGGGAAGTAAAAGCAAATAAAAACCATTTCATTCCAACTTGTACTACTTCTTTATAGACGATTATTATTGTGAACAAGTGTATATTGTATGGGGATTGAAGAACTGGGCAGAGAAACATTGTCTACTTTTTCTGGCTTCAACTTCCACTTTTATTGGTCTTGTTAGACCGGCATATGTATTTTAGCATAATATTTTTTCCACGATACAGTTGCTGCGTCCCTCTGTATCGAAAAAAATTCCATCCATTTGTAAATACATAGTGAAAAGTTTTTTTTACTTCTCTATTTATATTGTGTATTGGTAATTGAGGATCTAAAAATCGTTACACATAATTTTAATGAGTTTTGATATCAGTTTCTCAGTCTAATCACTAATAAATATAAGTGACCAAGAACATTAAATAGGAAACTGGGGTTCATAGATATTTTTTTAGCATAAATTGGTGCTACCATTACCACAGGTACTGCAGTAGTAGCAGCAATAGGAAAGAACAAAACGCTTTTTTATGCTGATGGATAGTTGAATCATTTACGGGGACATCTCCGCCTGCACCACACATTCAAAGTCCAAACTGACCATCAAAACAGTCATTTGATGCGACAAACAGAATGACGCTATTGTCTCTGTCTGTGTGTTGAAAATGCTGTTTGTTTTGTTAAAGGAACTATGAGTACTCACCTCACCTGCCTTGTCCTCCATAGTTTCCTATTTCCTGAATGAGTGAAAAAGTAGAAGCTGATAAGGGGGATCAGGTACTTGCCAAGTTGTACAAGTACTACATGCATATTATCCATTCATTACATATCGTACTCTTAATTGCATATACGTCTAAATTTGTAAACTTCCCTTTTTATAACATATTTATCCACGAAATAAAAACCTGAATTGAGAAATAATTACCAACTTACCAACCGACTTTTACGTTGGATATAGATTTACCCCGGTGATAAATACATAAACAAGTTCAAATGGAATATAATTTTTTGCTTGAATCAGGCAGGAGGAAATTGTGAATACGTGACAAAGTAAATGAGATAGTCACAGAAAGCTGTAACGACAAATATTTTGTTCATATTAAAATGTTTTTTTTGAAGAGAGTACTCACGCATTTAATAGATTTTAAGCGGCTAAAAAAATAGATGCATAAGCACTTGACGTCTTCTTTTATTGCATAAAAGTATACAAAGAATTTGAATTATTTAAGGTTTTTAGAATAAAAATATCATCAGTATCAGTACCCGTGTACTGCGCTACGCACTAGATATAAACGTACATATTATGCTCATTAGGATTTTAAGGAAAAATATATTTGATACTCCTTGATAGTGTTTTTAGCTTTTAAAAGTTGTTTGTAGTTTGTATATTATGTATTATAGCGTGTGTGATTTACAATACAAGACTGCAAAAGTGTTAGTACGCTAAAAAGAACGCATCAACACCGCTTAATACTCAGATAGCCTGCCCTGACTTTAAGCAATGTCAGCAGTTATGTATTAAGAGAAAATCGTGACGTGATGAAAGCTGTTGCAAAATAATGATATTTTTTTCCATCTCAGTTTCATACGCAACATTTTTAGAAAGGTAAGTAAGGAGATATGAGATCAAGTTGCCGTCTGATTGAGCACGTGTATGTTTGCTTGTTATTATATTCATCATCATAATGTGAGCATGACACGACGCAGGTGCATATTAGTGAATAAAAATATGCATATTATTATTATTATTATTATTATCATATGCCTTCATACATTCATGTAATGTGAGTGTGTGTGTGTGTGTCTGGCCGAGAGAAGATGCTCTTGCACTTGAAGAGTGATGATGATGATGATGATGAGAGGATACACATTACTATACACAGTATAACCATAGTAGTGTTTAGTTACCTGCATTTGTATATATATATATATTGATGTGAATACATCTCTTCTTCTCTCGTGTAAGTCGGTAGTTGAATTTGGACAAATTTGTAAAGGGGAACGTACATAAACCCTCTCTATATATCTACGTATGCACATTATATTATTACTTGATAACCTGTCACAAATATATATACGTACGATTTGGCTAGCATCATCGTTAAGTGGGCTTAATACCTTGACTTTTATTGGTATCATTCAGTCAGAAAAGTGGGTAATTACGTGCGACGACGAAACGAAGAGCAGCACAAAATAGTATTGTCTGTTTTTATATAATAGCATAATATTATGTTATATATGTACCTATATGGAAAAAAAGGAATGAATGAGTAAGCCTTGAGAATATTTTCCCAGTATTCACTTCTACTTGAGAGAGTGGTTGCAGTAGTAGTGTGTTAGTTTCTCAGGATGCATTATCATCCTCGTCATGATTACATTAGAAATTTTTAGTGATAAAACAAAACATTCATAATTACTATACAGTTTGAGTTTGGACTTTTTTCAGAAAATAAACGTTCCAAACAGATTTTGTTGCTTTTTTTCATGAGTCGAGTTGAAGTAGTAAAAAAAACCTTATGAAAAATTGAATTGTTTCACGGACGGAGACTGCGGACGACGACGACGACGATCATGTTGATAATGAGGCTGCGGGTTCTACTGATGATATGTCTGTCTGCCTGCCTGCTTTTCTGTTTGGTGTGCTCTGCTGCTTTACCTGATGATGATGATGATGAGGATGATGGCGAAAAGAAGCAGGTCAGTCACCTAACTTTCTGGCAAAAATACTGTATTTTAGGTAAATTTTTTTTACTTAAGTTTCACTTAAGCGAGGGAGTAGTAGTGCGTTACATTACACTACACACACACACATCATCATCGTGATATTGTACAAAAACGTATGCGTAATAATACATGGCGTATTACATTATTTGTGGCTGGCTGCTTTTTTAGATGGTCGTTGTTGTGAGACTCATATCATCATTCATCATTAGGATAAAGTTTAGGTAGGTAAATTTACGTGAGGCACAATATTATGTAGTGAGAGAGAGAGAGAAGCAAAAAGAAGCACTTACAACTCATTGTTGTTTTTACACAGGACGATGATGATGACGACGTCGACTGCAGTTAGCAGTAGCGCAACGAACGATACATAATATTATTCTCCTCAAAAGTGCTATTAAAATCCGTTTTGGCAGATGCCTTTCTGCTCATACAATAATATACATACACATCCCTCGACTAGCTACATATTATTATATATGTATGTACTTATACCTAAATTACATTCATAATTTTATACACTTTTTTTATAGTGATACAGCAATGGCAGCAGGAGAATATACTTAAATACAACATTGCATTGGATTGCTAAACTCAGAAAAAAAGAGCTAAAAAAACGAGAGAAATGCTCAGGTAAAAGAGTCAATTAGAATGTTAGGGAATTGTAGGTTGTTGTTGGTAGTATTAAAGCAAGCACTTGTTTTTAGCTGCCTTATATACCGACAGAGACCTGGCTATGCATGATACAAGCGGCACCAGAAAAAAAATGGATGTATGTATGTGTATACAGTAACCACATTACAATGTGGTTAAATATGAACTCTTTGGTAGAAGAGAAGTAGCGCAATATTGACTGAATTGTAAAAATAAAATGTAAAAATTATTGTTATTATTGCATGATGAGAGGACTACATTGTGTGCGTGCGATAGGAAAATTGTACGCGGTGGCGTTATGCTGCTATACACGCTACTAGCATAGCAGCAGCCAGTGAACTATGTGAAATAAACTTTTTTTTCAGAGAAAATAGTTCGGTTTGCAGTGTAGTGGTGGTGTCGGTGGTAGCATGGAAAACGCTATCACCGTCGTCGTCGTCACCACAGCAAAATATTTTATGCTAGCAAGCAAAAGAAAGAACATAAGAGGGAAGAAGAAGAAGAGAGAGAGAGAGAGAGAGAGGAAGCGGGTGTGTGGGGTGGAGCGAGCATTCCCAGCCCTCGGGTTTATTTCACGTATGAAGAGTGTGTGTAAAGCGACGTGAGTCTGTGTGCGCGCAGACCAGAATGAAAATAATAATGTATAATATTTGGATCGACAAAAAAAAGTTTAAAAAAGACTGCAACTGGCTGCCATGTCAGGTATAACACTAACTTTGCTTACTATTATTACTACTCCTCCAACAAACACTTAGTTTCTGCTTCTGCTGCTGCTGTTGTTATTTGTTGGAGGTAATAGAGAAAACCAAGGATAGGATAGCGCAATAAAGTTTGCCTTCATGTTTACCGTGTTTGAGTATGAAATTTTATTACAGAGCAGCAATAATAAGTAGCGCCAAGTCAAATTCATATGAAGTACAAGCACGAGTAGTAAAAATATAACAACTAGTTTCATTTCGCGTTTCTTTTCTCCTCTCTATTTTATATCAAGCCACCATCACTACCACCACCACTAATGCTGTTGTGTGTGTGTGGTGGTGGTGGTACCAGCTTTTGGTATTGCAAGAATACAATATTATTCTCTCTTTCTGTTGCTGTTAGGTAGCTCATAGTGACCAAGTCATCAACATCCAACAGCACAAAAACGTATACATATATGCCGTCTAACTTTTATACATGCAGTAATAGTATTATCTTTGAAATTTATCATAATATCAACCTAGCTATCGTACACGAGAGCGTAGAGTAGGTTTTTTTTACCTATATATTATATATACATGTATTGTAATTGTAATAATGGTAAAGAAGTATATCAGGAGCGCAGCAGCAGGAACAGCAGCCAGCACGACTGCGAAACTCCACAGGGAACATGCAAATAATGCTGCTAAATAAGACAAACGCAAAGGAACTCGATTACTATTATTTGTTCTCACACACATACACACACACATACAACAGCAGAGCAGCAATTGACTGAGTGAGAGAACGGATTCGGCAGCAAAGGAGTTGAAGAAACGTTGATCTACTCTGCTGCTGCTGCTGAAATTTCAGGCAGAGAGTCACGACCACGACGACGACGACGACTACGATGAGTAGTAATGAGAGCTGCGGTGTGGGTAGAGAAGCAGTTTAGTTGCTCCAGAGACTTGAGCACGACAACTGATACATTAAAACAACTGTGTAAAAAGTTGGACCATACCATATAGCCTCACTCACTCACATCATCATCTTTAAAAACACCAGCAGAGCAGAGCAATTCCTAATGTATTATTTTACGCGTACATTCGTACACATAGGTACACTTACAACAAAACATTTTTGACGACTGTGTTTTTTAAAGAAAAAACACACATTTGACACTCTCCTCATCAGTCGCAGAGAGACATTCTACTTGCTCAGACGTCGAGGCAAATAGCTCTTTCTCCGGGCGAATTTTCTCAGACGGCAAGTAGTACTCATTGGACACACACACACAGCAGACATATTACATATACGACTACAAGGAAGACGTGTAATTTTTTTTTTCTCCCTCTCTTCCGATGCTGGATAGAATAAAGCATCAAGAGAACCTATTTGGATCGCCTCATTCTTCGAGTAGTGGTGAAACAGCAAGCATGACTTTGTTCAACTCCAAGCTTTTTGACTCAGTTTTCTTTGTGCATAAATTATCTTTCAAGTTTTCTTTTTATTTTGATAAAGAGGAAAAGAAAATGGTTTATTTTGTGGACAAAAAAACACGGATAATTTAGAATACGAAGTGAAATTATTTGAAATAACTTGTGTGAAATAATATTTTACATTTTCCTTACGTCTCGCCCTAGTAGAATTGTGTGCGAAAGTGAACTAAATTCAATTTTTCAATCAGTTTTTAAATTTTTTATTTATAACAACAGTATTTTCTTGATTCCTCTGTTAAAACATCTGGTGTTGTTTTTTAAATAGGATTTTTAGATATATATTAATATAATTTAAAGTGTAGTAATACAAATTTAGCATAAATTATTTTCACTATTTTTCTTGAATGTAAAACAATAGCAAACCTTTTTTTCGGGCTCTGAAAATATTTGAAAAAAAAAAGTTTCAGTCCTTTTTATTTGACAGTGTCAATATTTTCTTACTAAGATAATAATAATTGGTGAAAATAATTTGGTTTAATTTTTTTTTACATTACTACTACTTATTACATAACATTATATATATACTATTTTAACTCTAATTCATTAATACAACTCTATACTTTTATTTCTGTGAATGTGCATGTGCACGGTGAACAATGTTATTTTTTTCTCATTATATATACTTTATTTCTCTGATTTTTTTTGAAGAAAAAAAAACACTCGAAAAGTTTCGTTGCTACTTTTTTTAACTGTACTATATTCAAAGTGAAAGCTATATCATCAAAGCTATAATTTCCTTTAAAAAAACAATATCACAACAACCACTTTCCACATAATCAAAGGATATATATTACATGATCATTTTCCACCTGAAACAAAGAAAAAAAAACTATATATAAATATAAAAATATACGTAACACCATGGCAATTCTACCTGCGCAGCCCCTGTGGTGTGACCAGTGAACAATTACCAAATATATATATAAAAAAACAACTAAACTAAAATAAAGGCGGCCTCAACTCAACAACATCAACATCATCAAAATCACCATTCACCACACTAGTCATCATAATATTTTCTCGTCACATTGTTCCCAACTCTTCATCACGTTTAATGGTATGTACGACATGTTTCTTTCTATTTACACCACCACTATTACTACTACTACCATTTTTTTTACTCATCTATCTCTAAAACACACACAGAGTACACATATAATATGTTGTTATCTATTTTTTTAATACTGCAAAGCAGCAAAAACCTAGCTTTGCAAGCGGAACGATTAAAAAAATTAAGCATACGAACAACAACAACAACGCTAGAGCATTTTTTTTACCTGTCTATAATTTATTTTGCACCGTCTATTTCCAAATAATATACCTATGTAGATATATACATGCATACATGGCTAAATACACATAACTCTAGTTACGGCAGTGCGAGAGTGAAGTTTTAGCTTTAAAAAAAAAAGAGAAAACGCATAGAGAAAATGTATCATTCTGCTGCAATCTAATATATAGGTATACACATATGTATATTATTTATATATGCATGTAGTAGTAGTAGTAGTAGTAGTATCTCTGTGAATTCTGAATGCATGATTATAACTGATGGTTGGACGACGGCGACGACGATGATAATGTTACTTGGATTATTATGAGTGTAGTACGAGAATTTTTTTTTCCCAAATGTAAAACTGTTTTTCCTGTAGTAAGTAGGATTTACTGGCTTAAAGAGCTTACTTATTATTATTACTACTACGACCACCACGGCCACCACAGGTACAAAACAGATTCTACCACATTTCATGGCAGAAAAAAAACATCATGGCATTATTATTAAAGCTATGTGTGTGTGCATTCAGCAGCAGCATTTGCTATATCATCTTCGTTCGTTCGTTCGTTTCGTCGTCGTCGTCGTCGTCAGCGGTGGTGTTGGTACAAATCCACAGCTACTTACAACTTACTACCCCTTTCCATCATTATATATTTTTACATCACGTTCACATGACATCCATTCCCATTTAGATTACGGATTTTTTTTCGTTTAAAAAATACAGCTCGAGAATAAAGTAAAGTAAAGTAACTCTCGCTCTCTTGTGTACGCACATACAAACACACTCACAACAACAACAGACAGAGTCATCATGATGATGAAGAAGTAGACGACGAGAGCTATGAGTTATAAAAGTCAAAATCCATCTCCCACGGTAAGTCAGGGTAGTAAATGTAGAGAGAAAAAAAAGATGTATAGATTGCTGGTTCAATAAGAGAGTTGTATTTTTGTTGTGTGGTTGGTGGTGAGTGGTGATGTGTCTGCAAAAGACGGAAAAAGAACATCCAGCTGGCAAAGATACATAATAGGTAGTAGTAGTAGAGAAAAAAAATAGATACACAAAAGTTATTTACCGTCACTGATCATTTATTCTGTGTGTTGTTTTATAGGGAAAGAGAGAGAGAGAGTAAAAAACACACAACCGGCACAAAAATGACCAACGTGATCATCGTCATTTTTTTATATAAATAATTGGCTGTCTATTATGACTATTACGAATATTATGTACATATGTATATATGGTTTTTAAGGCAGCAGTCTGCTGCTCTCATGAAAAAAGTGCTGCTGCTAGTCTTTGCCACCAAACAACGTTGCACTAGTGCTATGCCCGTCGTTTTTCCACGTTTTTGATGTGCGCAACCGCTGAAATCAGTCATTTTACAATGTAAAATGTGTGTGTAGCAGCAAAACATCGTAGTTCTGAATTTTTTTGGAGAAGTTGCTGAAAAAATTCAGATAATGCCTACATTTATTTCTCACAATACTATAATTTTACGGTAGAATTTGTGCATTTATTTCGATAAATGCGCAAATAAATAACGAGTTGACAAAAAAAAATTAAATAAATAATGAGAATAATGTAGATATTTACTATTTATGAGAGAGCAGCATATTAGGTTGTCAAAATACTTTCCCTTAAAAAAATATTTGGTAGGTTCTGAAAAATCCAGTCATATTCCATCAAGTTTAAATTATCAAAATTGCCTAAATAAATAAATACTACTAGACAGTTTACTTATAATTAAATGTCAGATAATTAAAAATTGTTGAGTTGTACATCAAATCAAAATGAAATTTTAGTAAATGTATTGCCAAAATATTGAATTATCATTATAAAAGGACATCCGACTTATTTGATCTTGTGTCTTGGTCCTGACCTTCTCTCCCCAGCTATAACCAAGCACAAGCAGCACACACTCAGTATTTACCATGGGTATATTTATCAATCGATGAAAAGGTGTTCCTCCCCCCCCCAACCATAATATATCGAGAATAGTACATTAGCCAAATCAAAATGAAAATTTCGACATAAATTATTAATTTACTGATAAAAAATTGAGGAAATCGATACCTTTTAATTTGATTAAAACTGCATGCTGCTGCCTAGTTTATTTTACTGATATTCTTACGTTACCCCAAAAAGTGAGACAACAACCCTACTAGAGTATTAAAAAAAGCTGGTATTTATGTGACCATTTTTATTGAAGAAACAGGCAAGCATCATCATCATCATCATCTGAAAAATTAAGTTACTGGCCTTCCACAGTTGTTGGCTGACATAAAAAAGGCATTCATTTGAGTACGCAAGTATAAAAAAAGAGTGAAGTAATACATAGGTGTAATGTGTGGGTACACGCAATAGTACGTATATTGATGGGAGAGAACGGACGGATATGCTGTCAAAAATAGCACTGCATAGAGTCGAAAGAACACCTGTGTGTTTATACGTTTATTACCCGAAAAATGAACGAAGTTTTCTTATATAGTATTATTTCATAGCGCAGCTGTGCACTGTTCATTATGTAGTCTCATACATGCATATTACCTTTTTTTATGATTTTTTTTACTAATATAGTAAGGAAGTGTGATATGATGATATTCATTAGTTCTGGGAGCAGATTTTAAATTGTAAATTGTATGATCCTCAAATGCGTTGTAACTGTGACTGTTCAACAAACGCTGTTGCTGCTATATGGTGGTATCAAATGCATGCATATTATATATATGTATATGTATATATATACACCACCATTCTTTCTAGTATGATTTCTAATATTTTATCGCTAAATCTATTATGTACTTTTTATGAGTCAAGTTATTTTCTTGTGTGTTCGCATGGTTAACTAGTTCGATATGGTCTCTCTCTCCCCGGATTTTGCATCCCCATACATATACATGCACGTATATATGTAAAGTGTATGATGTAATGTATTAAATCATTCATTTTTTATACATATATGTACTGATTTTGTTATTGTTCGTCGAGTTTACATGTTATATACATATAACTTCTGCCTGTCGGTCGACCACACATCAACATTTACTATTATTATTTCATTCAAGTTGTGCAACGAAAATTCACACGAAAATATTCATTACTTTTATAAAAGACCACTACTGAAAAATAAAAAATAAAATTGCCTACACATAAATATGTTAGATAGATAGACATGCTTACATCAAGACTTTAAAAAAGAAATATAGATATATTTTTTTCTATGAGAGATCATTGGTTACACGCTTATTATTTTTATTTGCACCTCAGCCCCTCCTATCTTAAGGATCCCTATTTGCATGGAATCTTATTTTTTATTACAATAATGTAATTAACCTGAGTTGTTCAAAAAAAATTACGTGGTATATTACTATTTTTATGTTTGACAGATGGGTTGTTCGCATAACATACCAACAATGGAACGGTATTTCAAAAAGAAGAAGACGAAGAAAACTATTGAAGATGGCGTGCTGCTGAACCTGAACGAACGCTTAGATGCTCAATGAATCAAGCGAAAAATAAAATAGCTCTGCTGATTATTTGCTCATCTTCCTTTACCATCATGATGCCGTACGGTGAATGCAAAGCGGCACACAAGAGGAAGCCTACAATACAAATATTGTCTGTGTAATGCTTTAACAATTTTTGAAGAAAGGTAAGTACCATAATCCATCCATTATCATCGTCACCACCTTTTAACTAAATTTTATAACTAAACATTAATATCGTTACAAAAACTGATTCTTGGGTTCGAAGCACTTTAAATGGGATAAATTTGACAAATGGTAGAGTGGTAACCAGTAATAATAACTGGGATTATTTTTTATGTGGAAAATTTTCATTTGAACAAAAGTTCTTAAAATTATCCTTGTACGCAAGTCTTGTAAATGGAGGATGTTTGAAATAAATGCGCATGGCACAACGTTTACATGAGTTTCACAATTATAATATGTTACTATTAGGAATATATTCCCAAAAAAATATCCAAACTAATTTATTTATAAAATTTCAGTTTTCTGATTTCCTGTCAAAATTCTTGAAAAATTAGCTTAAACATTCCAAGAAATTATACTTGTTTTATTTGCTCCCAATACCTAAAACTGGAGAATAAATTAGCAGAATCATGTTCAATTTTCAATTATAATATATTTTGATAGCTTTCTAAAAGCTTCGGTAAAAGCTGAAAGAGAAAAAAAATCATCATATAGGGCAGTAATTTTTGTTGAATTTGACAATTCATTCATATTTCTAAAGAAAAAAACCTCCATAATCTAAATTTGCTTTTGATATTAACATATCAGGTTTTTTTCTTCATTTTTTCCCAATGCGTTGTCGTTGTTATCATTATCATGATCATCAGTAAAAAATATTATCCTCCTCCGTCCGCCACTACCAGCTCACATGCTAAAAACAACCCATGACATACTTGTTCCTTTCAAACATGTACAATTTTTTCCCCTTTTTTATTCAACGAATTCGAGTTTAGAAAGGGAATTTAGAACGACAACGGTAGTTTATTTTATACAATCATCCCATCACCATCATATTTTTCATTGGATGGACTGTTATATTTAGATAGATCTGTTTTATAGGTATATAACAACAGCTGTAATATGTTGCATTTCCGGAGGAATAAACTGGTACCACTTTGCCTCCCTCCTCCGCTTCTGTTGTTGCTTCTGCTGCTGCTTGCTACTTTTTACGCGTAATCATCATCGTGTATACTTACACTAAAATCATTGTTGATATTGTTAATAAGGTCGGAAAGAACCGATGTGATGTGGCATCCGTCGTCGACGTAGTAGTAGTAGTAGTAGTAACTTTGCTAGTCAATAGGTTTACTTTGTTTTTTTATACCTTTACCTTTTCCACTTAAACCAACATAACGACGGTAATGATGATGACGATGATGATTGCATTACGTGTATGGTGAGAGAAGGAAAAGAGAGATACGCCAGAACCATATGTACACGACATGTAGACTTCATGATGCAGTAACAAAAGCATATTATCTCAATACAAACCAAACTGCATTGTGGTTATTATTGTTATTATTATTACTGTGATGAAAACACGGGGTTATGCATGCATTGTATCAACCGATAATAAGTTCATCATCATCCAAATATTATAGATTTTTTTTGGTTCTCTCTCTCTCGGTCCTGCACTCTGCAAAGTAGTTGTAGTAGTAATTTTCGTATCTTTTTTGCTTCCTCTTAACAAAAACGTAACATTTTTTTTTCTCTCTCTCTGCAGTTGTTTAAGTTATGTAGGTGCATAGGTATATGTATATATATTTATCGATAAACTTAAAGTTATATTTTATGACAGAGTTGTTTTTTGTTGTTGTCACAGTTGGTACTTGGGACTGCACTGCTGCTGCTGTTACATTTTTTTTTGTAAACTGTGTTGTGTACGAAATACAACATTTACTTCTCATGTGCTCAGTTTTTCTTAAGTTACTGCAACCTTTCAACCATACATAATTTTGTTCTTTCTTCTTCAATGTTGTTGATTACCTATATATACAATGCTTATCATGAGAGCTTGAAAGAACTGGCTACTGCTGTTAGACTAGTTGAAGTAATATTGCGGGAGAAACGAGAAGGGTAACCTTAATAATAATTATTGCATGAAATTATTCTGCTGATGAGACAAATTATTCCATTTTTTTGAGCCGTGTTGGAAAATAATTCCACTGTTCTAAAAAAAATATTTATATTTATGAATAACCTTTCATAATATGATATACATGAAGAAATATACATAAATCCATCTACTATGCATGTAATATTAATACACACAGGACGTAATATGGCAGTATATGAGCATATTTTGTGCTTGTTCGGTCAGAAATAGTGTTGGTCTCTATTAGGCACTCTCTAATAATAATCTTTTTTACCAACTCTACCCATCTCGTGTTGGTCTCGTCTCCTCCACAAAATTTTTTGTCTCTTGTTTTGTTCGAAACAATTTTGATCGAGATACCTGATCAAGCAATGTTCGAGTTGTTCTTTTGCCTGCAGCTTGTTCAATGAAGGTTGTGTGTGTGGACCCATTTTTCTATTTTGTTGAATGGACTTTTTTATACATCCGCAACGGCACAAGTAACAAGCCCATAGTATCAGCAAAATGCATTAAAGTAAATATGCATTTCCCTCCGGCAAAAATAATTTAGTCATGGGAAACCCGAAGCGATAAGCTATGTAACAGTTGAAAGGCGCCTATTAACAAACATATTATTTTACAAGCGAAATGTATGGGATTCTTAACGAAAAAATAAGCTCGGTATGCATTCCCTCTCTCGACTGAGCGAACAGCCAAACATACATGCAGCGTAAAATCTTGAGAAATCTTGATGCCACTCTTAACTTACAATATATGCATAAGTTTATTCTGAGTGGCGATTTTATATAGAAAGTAAAAAAATATATATATCAAATCAAGTGAAAATTATTATCAAAGTGTAGAAGCGATGTTCCACCATGGGAGATGTTTGATCACTACCACCACCTGTAATGTGTCATAGTCATTGCGGTCTTCTCGTCGTTGTCGTGTCTCTATATATTCTGTTCTGTCTGTTTGTATGTACACTGTACACTGTACATACATAATAATAACTGTATATTCAATTTTATACTCGATTTGCTTTATATTTGTTCTGTTAAACAGAAAAAAACGAAAAAATACTGTATGATAATATATTTTTTTCCTCTCTCCTCTCTCTCTTGTTGGTAGGAGCAGTGGCGATACGGCTGGGAAAACTCAATTTGTGGTATGTGTGATGGGAGTAAAAAAATATATGGGAAAACAACGGATATCAAGAAATATTACTTCACATAATGTCGTAGATACATTTTTAAAAAATAAAAAATGCTTAGTATAATATTCAGCACACAAGATAGTAACGCCTCGCGTATCTTAGGTATTACTACAACAATATAAAAAAGGTGTATTATGTAAAGCAAAGTCCTTCTTGTGTGATGGATGATTATGATGGGTTTTTTTGTACGTCTACTTCTTAGGTAGATACGTTTAGTCAGCACTTGATAAAATATTAGAATGGCTAATTCTATTACAATCGTGTTGAATGACATTCGTTGCAATAATGAACAGCAAGTTTATTCTTCTGACTTGCTCATGATGTTATGTGTGTACATGTTACTCATTTTTATTTACAACTGCGGTCTTCAAAGACGCGAAAAAGCGTGATATGTTTAAGTTGATGGGAGACGGAGGAGAATAGGAAATAATAAAGTTTTTTTATATGCATTCTTTTCTCGTGTTATAAAGAAAACGATTATTATTTATGACGATATACACAAAAACAAAGCAACCAGTTAGTGTGTCTCCTCTGCTTCATTGAACGGGGAAAAATGCAAAGGCATCGGAATATTTTTTTTACAAATACACTTCGGTACATATTATTTAATTGTGTTAACTAACTATAGGTAATACACGCATGATATGTGTGTATATACATAATAGAGATCACACAAATATAGTCAAGTTGATTACAAAGGCAGGGTAAAAATCATTTTGTGTAAGTATTTGCTCATCAAATATGGGAAAGGAATATGTTTATGTACAAACACACAGTGTATCGCTTATGTCGCGTGCCTCTTTTCTCCATTATTACCTTTATATTCATCATCAGCATGCATTACATGTAAATATGCTTAAAAGTCAATTATCACTTTTAAATTTTTTTGATGATCATCATAATAATAATAATAATAAAGGCCATAACAATATTGCTATTTCATATGTAAATATGATAAAAATCTGTTGAAGTGTATTTACATACTTAGCTTGTAAGAATCACTCCCATTCTTGTTTTTTTTTCGCTTCTTTACAAGAAAAGTACATCTCTTCTGCATCTTCATGATGATGATGATGATGATCATTATGTAAACTGACAATGCGATCCGAGAAGGTGCAAACACGACGAAAATTGTCCAGAGGCCGACAAAACCTGTTCGTACAATCCTTTTGCACACATGTTATATGACCTGTAAACAAGGGATGAGATTTGTTGCTTTTTTGGAGAGGTAGATAGATAGATAGATAGGTAGAAAGTGTTTTAGAAAAAGCAGTAGCAATGATGATGACGATGATGATCATGTTTTTAGGTAATGCTGTTTTCCTCTATTTAATACAGGTAAACAAGCAAAACAGTCGTGTAGATGGGTACACACACAAAATTGTGTCTTTGTCTTGCACCTGTCTTGTACTTTTTTTCACATTTTTATTATAGAGTAACTTCATCATCATGATTATTATTATAGTCATGACTTATTACGTTATAATTCCTGGTGGCCTCTCATTATCTTTTCGATACCAGAATCATTTTCATTGCTAATGTGTTGGCAAGAGTGATTGACCACTACGTATATTATGCATTACTTTAGCTTCTATCCCTTTCCTCTCTGTCAGGCAGCCCACCTGTCTCATTGCATATTTAAATAGATGATTCATTCGTTTTCATCAACACAAACATGCACGTATATATTATTATAACTCTGTATACATATTATTATAATATTTTATATCTTGCCATGCCACACATTTCTTTCTAAATCCTTGTTTGGATAACCAATGTTTTTTTAACTTGATAAAAATAAAGTTTGGAGCAGCACACATCAAAATTTATTGCTTACATATTTATATGAGACCATCATCATCATCATCAATATCTTGAAATCATAATATATTATTGATTCTTTTTATCTGAGAGAGTCGAATGCTTACAGCTATGTGGATTGGAGTAAATTTTCGATTGCCTTGTTTTGGCTAAACCGAAATAAGCAAAACTTACTTTTTTCATTTGGTTTTCCTTTCTTCGCATGAGTTAATTTTTTTATCCAGTGAGTCGTCTGGCAAATTGTATAAAAAACTGTTAAGCCGTATTTTAGTAATTATGTTCGCTAACCCGATTACCTTTTTTTTGGGCGAGGGTAGCTCATTCCTATTTCATCAAATGAGCAAGTAGAAATAAACCGAGTGGTGCTACGTCAAAAGTCGAAAGACATCGAACTGAAAGGGGTAATGAGAACACACATAATAGTAGTAGGCAATAATGATGTCATGCATATTATTTTGTATGAAATCATTTTATCTCCTTTTTTATTTATATTACGATTACAACTACTGTTATACGTGCAACTTTTTTTCAAGTTCACTACTACTAAGTAAACCAAGTACAGAAAACACTCAAGTTCACTGAAATCGTTGTTTAATGAACGTAAAAATCACGCAGAGATACATAGTTTTGTGATAAGCGACATATTTTTGTGTGTTTGTGCTCAGATACATATGTAAATATATGCTAAATAGTATCTATTGCTATGTGCATATAAGCTGATTGTCATGATGACGATATCATTAGACAAACTGTACTTTCGCCTGTACATGTTTTTCAAGTGTATTTTATTATTTTATTTGTTTCTTTGTTTTTATTAATTAAATTATCAGCAACATTTTTAACCCTTTACATCATTTTTTTTATGTTTTATAGCTGTCATTCCGAGTAAGACGTAGAGTCAAACCCAAAACAACGGATTAGTAGTTGCCTGCCTACCGACGCTGCTGGAACACTCGTGTAAGTTCGTTGCAGTTGTATATGGTGAGTAGCTGTCAGAGTACACAAATTTGTAACCTGTGTACAGCAAAATGACAGTCTTCAGTGGAATCCGCATTATGGATGGTCCCTTTTATTGTAGCCCGCAGAGCAGGGATTAGAGAACTAGACTGCTTTTTTTTTGGATGGATGGATTCCCAAGCTAGAAATTGTCAACAGTTTTTAACATTATAATTTATGGTCTTGTTGCACCGAATGGCACTTGAAGAATTCACGGGTAATTTGAACAGCCCGTGGTTCTCACGTGCCGTACGGGGCGGATGACCTTTCAACAATAAAAAAAACTAAAATATCAGTCGCACACTCCATCCCTCCTCATCCTCCCTGCAAACCTGGAGCTACACGTATTAACATTACACAACCGAAAAGCACCGCTTTGTTCGTAAGAAATTTAACCCATTTTTTTGTTGCTATTCTAACTTGACTGACCACTGACATGAGACCACTACTTTTATTTCTCTTCATATTTAAAAAAAAACATTATGAGCAAGTACCAAATATCCAGCTAACGAATCTTCTTTTTTTTTTGATGATGCCTTTGTTTTAAAGTCAGCACCGTTTTTAACATTCAAGATTTGCTTGGCAAAATATTACTTTTTTTGCTTCAAATTCGTTGGAATTCATGCATGTGTTGGAAAGAAGCGCAGTAATGATAGCAAAAGCCACGGCAACCTGCATTTTTTTGTTGCTTATTTCTGTAATAAGTGTTCCTTTTTCTAACATTAAGATTACCTAATGCTATAGTATACATACAAGAACGTCGTAATGATATCACACAATATAGTACATAATACACACACACACACACTCTCTCTCTCTCTCTGCAATAAAAATGTTTATCTACCTTTTTAAACAAAAAAGAGAGTAAAGCTGAGGCACCACCAAATAACATTCGTCTCTACGTCACGCTGTCGTGATCAAGAGATGGGAAAAAAGAGACCAAAGCATCATCATCGCAAACACATAAGATAATATACATAATCATCACCATCATCATGTTCATAAGGACACAAAAGATTTTGGAATGAGATGAAGAAAAATATGTGTTCAAAGAAAGAAGGAAACATGCGCATCTCTGACAAAAAAAAAACTTTTCTTGCCCTCTCTCATCATTCCTTCACTCGATTTGCTGAGCTGTTTTGTAATGCTGCTGCTTCTGCGCTTGTTTTGCTCCATCTAACTCTAAAGTACATGTCTGCAAGAGATTCAAGGCAGACAGAAGAGCAGTGAGAGAGAAGAGGAAAAAAACGTAATTGTAAAGGGATGAAAAAAAAGGAACAGCAGCAGCTCTTCCCTCGAGATCCATTATTATTTTTATTACACACCACGAATATTGTCTACACTGATCGTGAAGAGGACGACAAAACACATATATTTATGCATTGCTCCCTTCTTCTTATTATTATTACTACACAATTTTAACTTAAAATATTTGTCTATGCTTAAGATGAAGGTATTCCTGTGCACAGCACAGTGTACAAAGAGAGCAGCAATATTATTATCGTCTTGATCATTATTCCACATAAATGTTTTCGGGTAACGTGGAAAGCTGTACGTGTACATTCGTACACTCTTTTTTGTACTTAGGAAATGCAAAACACTAATTTGAGTTTTAAGTACAAATTGTAATAATATCTCTGTGTATAGTAGGTACATGAATTATTAAGGATCGTATCACGATCATTTATAAGATCGGAGATCAAATCTGTTGGCCGTATGTACGTATGTATGTCCGCGCTCTACAGGCCACAGTTTTGATCGGATTTGGACCAAACTAGGCACATACATTCTTCACATGGAGGAATAGATCTGTATAGATTTTCAGCGCTATAAGTTCATGGCGCTGCCGCAAGGGGCGCTAAAATCATAGAAAAGCTATATACAGTCACTGATTTGCACCAAACTTGGTACAACCATACTAGAGAACTAAAGCTTTAACTAAAGCATTGCGATCCTTTTTTTAATCGTTTAATAGGGTTTATTTTTATCTGAGCTCTATCATCTTCATAAAATGTTGATAAAATATTGGGATCTCTGCACATCTCTCTGAATGGAGATTACTTTTTTTTAATTCGGAATTTAAATTTTTACTGAAAAAGACAGAAAGTAGCTCTGTGAAATAGTGACAATGTAAATATAATTTTTTTGAGGGGGAAAGAAAAAAAATCATAATTTGCACGTCTACTTGGTCTATAACTTGTTTAACTGCTCAACACGCGAGGAAAACAATGCATGTATCCTATCCTAAAGCATGACTAGGTTTAAACAGTCATCATGATTCTGCCATTCCAATGACAAAAAATTATAGTTTGGACGATTTTGTGTAGGTATATACCTTTTTTGGGGAAAAAATTTATGTGCATGAGGAGAAATGGGTTATCGAAGTGCAAACGCCACGTAATGCAGAATGTAAATGAATTTGGTGTATAATCCAGTCAATGCATACGGCAGTAATCGTATATACTCATAGACAAACAAGTTACCTGTGTAGTAACAATGCCATAATGTGTGTCCAAAAGTTGCCCAATTATTATGATTGTCGAATGCCATGCCACCATCAGAGTTGTCCAATGTGGATTTTTTTATTGTCATTGTCACATCATGCTCGCAGCAGAGAGCTAATTTCCTATCATAAAATAGTATATGCAATATTCTGTACGACGCTACATAAATAATAATAATTAGGTAGCATGGTACCAGTATATTATTATTACATACTACGTTTATATTGTTAAAAATAAAAGAGACGACAATGCGCAAAAGTGATTTACATTCAAAGTTTAAGGATGTCACTCTCTTGGCAACAATGGAATCTAACTGTGCATATTTAAATCTTTAAATAATTCGCAATACGATACTAAAGTTGATGTTTTCCTTTACACTTGAGCATGTTGCAGGCATTCCTTTCTCGAAAACTTGGACATGCTCATTTGAGGAAGGATGTGACTGCAATAAGAGGTGCACTATTTATAGAGTAGGAACTCTGTATTTCCAAGTTACAAACTTCAAACTTGAGTGGATATTAATTGTATAAATATATTTTGCTGGACAAGGCATTACCTTAAAAATTTACCAGTGTAATAGTATACATGCATGCTGCTCGTAGTAACAATAATTCGGTTGTTGGTTAGTACATGAAATTATGGCTCGCATGCAACCGTCCTTGCCCGTGAATGAGCTGAAAACAGATTGTTGATTGGGACAGAAGGTATAATCAATGCAAGTTAAAGACGTCATTTTTTCTTACCAATGAAATTATGGCTCGCATGCAACCGTCCTTGCCCGTGAATGAGCTGAAAACAGATTGTTGATTGGGACAGAAGGTATAATCAATGCAAGTTAAAGACGTCATTTCTTCTTACCGGCTATACGTTGTTTAAAATAATAAAAAAACTTTTAAAAAACAACCAACCGACCAAATAAACCTTCATAGTCAGTAGTATCATGATGATGATGACGAGATGGCGTTTGAAAAAAAACCGCATTTTCACTGAAATATGCCTAAGTACGCATGTGTATTTCTCTTCTTTTTTTCAAATTCACAAACTTAAATGATAGAAAAAAATAAGTTTTTTTAAAACCCTTATANAAAACCCTTATATATGTATATGATTTTACGTCGTCGCCTCTTGGGTTCTATGCTTCTGTCTCTTGTTTCTGCTCACTGTGATGATGAGGATGATGATGTTTAAAAGTCTAATTGTAAATGGGAAGATGGAGAGGGTGAAGCGAGCGGACACAAAAATCTACACAGTAAGATTTTAGTTATGAAATTTTCGTACTTGATGATTAAGATCGCTCACTCGGATCCGCTCTCTTCACTTCACCACCACCACCACTCACACAAACATTAATGTTCGTGAATAATGATGGAGTAATGCACGCATACCACATACTTTTTCTAGCAACGGGAATAATAGCTGCATACTTTGGTAGTGAAGCTAGTAGTGGTGGTGGTGGATGCAAAATAATAAAGCAACGAAGGATTGCAGTAAGCTTTTCCACCACCTCGAACCACCATCTATCTCATTATACGTAAAAGATTTTTTTTACACATTTCAAACATGCTTTTGTAGTATATGAATACTCAGTTAAAGGTGTAATATGCTATGATTCACCTAGCTACTCATTCTCTATATATATCCCTCTCTCTCTCTCTCTCACACACACACACTGACAAGTGCATATTGGAATGGCCATTTGAGCGATAAAAAATTTAAAATCCTCTCATAGTTTTGGCTTTTCTATTAACTCCAAAGTTTTTTTTTGTATTTTCAAGGGTTACAGGAGCTACGCATTTTACATAAATGACTGAGAGCGTCGCCGGGCGTAAAGGATGATGATTGCTCTGTACATTTTCTCATAAAAAAGGGAAAAAGTTCAGAAATGTTACAAAATACCTACTTAATCCATAAATCGACATTGGCTGCTGGGAATTTTTACTTGCTGCACCGCTAAATCCACAAAAAAAACAATCTAACCCACAGTGTTTATGTAGTAAAATGCTTCACAAGTTCGTCTAGGGGAATTATGCTCGTTTTTCACAACCTTATAAAATTTGTATAGCAATACAACATGTCGATGTCGCTCTTTCTACAGTTCATCGCATATACGTAATATTGAGACTCCACACTTTAAAAAAAAGTACAAACTCAAATATGAAGGGGATGTGCCAAACCATTAACCGACAGTGGTTGCTGAGATTTTTCAAAAAAAAAAATTTTGAATGGTTTCCTTTTTTGTAATTTTAAGTAGACAATTAGTAGGTCATATATTGTGAACCCTCACAGTGACTTAGTATTTTATGCATTAAAAAAATAATGGTAATGATAAATAAAAGAGAAAGTTTAACAATTTACCATGAATTCAATCTCCCCACGGATAATACAATTGTACCACTGTATTGATTTGATAACTACAATTGTATTAATACGGGTAATATGCTTTTTTGAACGTTATTTCTACAGGAATGAAATGGAGCACGGATCGGATAGATATCATTGCAAAGCAATACTGTGATGTATCTTATATTATGTAGTGGAAGACCATGAATGAATGATTCCTTCAGAGAGAGATTTGAACGCTGCCATGTTTGTATTGAAAGCACAAGCACATTTTGGGAGCTCATATAATGACGTGGTTGAAAGTATGGAAAATCCTCCGCAAATCTATTTATTTTTACTGTGAGTAGTAAATAGCATTATTTATTGTGATATATGTTATGCAAAATGGTACCTCCGTAGGGTATGTGTACTCATGTTAAACATTCAAACTCTTGTCCACCCTCTCTACTCACAACTTTCATACCATTCACATTGTTTACCTCACTCTTGAGAAATTGGTTGTTGTGGAATCAGGAGAAAAAACCGCATTCCAATTCCAACGTGAAATTCTTTTCTCTTACTCAATAATACATAATTGCAGAGCGCGGCTGAATGATATGTGTGTATTATGCTCGAAGAAGAAAAAGACGATGACTATTATGTAAGCGTGCATATATTGATATCAATACACTACATAAAAAAAATTGCAATCCAAAATGCCGCACAGTTTGTTGGTGACCAGCAACATATTTTTATATAAACAACAATTGTTGAAATAATGGGAATAGTATCCTTGTACTCATGCATTTCATAAATGGAATGGATAAAAACCAGGTGAAAAAAGCAGGTTGTAGGTAGGCGACTGATGGTTTCTCTATAGAAATTATAATAAAGAAACACATACATGCATTTTTTTTGCTTACCATGCATTGATAAGAGAACAGAAAGAAAAAATAGCACAGTATTATTACTGCATACTCATATGACACAAAGCATATGTATGTATACATGGTGGAAAAAGTATAAAAAAGAAAAAGTGAAAAGCAAAGTGAAAAGGTTTAGAGTTTCAGAGAGTATGCCCACATGACGTCAGTATTTCCATTTTACTAGTAGCGACAACAAAAGGTAAGAATACGCCTCTTGCTCAGTTATTTGGTGTCATGTTAAAAATCCCCATTGCTCTTTTTGCTTTCTAAAAAAAAATAAGTTTTTTTCTTCCGCGCAGAGAAAAAAAGGGCGAGGTGTTTGTCTCGTTCTCTGGCGGTCCCGTCGCGTAATGTAGCAGAGGGAGGGAGAAGTTGCTGAGTAAGCTAAAGGCGCATAGCTAGTAGCATGGTTCTTCGGCAAGATATATCCTCCAAAATTACACAGCACGTATTCACCCTGTAAAATACAAGTGAAAGTGGACCTGGCGGTGGGAAAGGAGGAAAAAACTTATATGAATATGGCGTCCCATAAACTTTACAGGGTTGCTACTTCCTCTTCTCGTGCTCAATTCATTACTTTAGAATGACCACACCACCCC
>JAHZNC010002991.1:0-17271 GCA_027744095.1 Zhuqinia jingwanae
GGACGAAAATCAGTATATGTATGTAATCATACATGCTGAGATCGAATATGCCATCTATTTTGAAATCGCAATTAGTTAATTGTAGTTAACTAACTATAATTAACTTAGTAGTCGAAACACTGCAGTTAGTAGTGAAAACAGTTCATAACTACTGCTTTACTTAGGTTTATTTATTATCCTTTTCCTTCCATGAGCATCATCATCAAAGATGATTAATAATAAAATATATTATATATTCTGTGTGTAAAATGTACTTATCCTAATCATCCCATCTGATATCCGACCGAAGTGTATACAAAAAAAAATTACCCAATTAAACGTCTTCTCTTTCAATTCCATCCCACAGTAACATGAAATAAATAATAAATTGATGAAATTCACACCAGCGTATAGAGAGACCAATTAAATGTCATGACACACATGACTCATATTATATGAATTCATTCAAAACTTTAAGGATTTTATTTTCAAAGCCAACAAAACATGTACGTGCATGTATGCACATAATGTTCGTTGTTTTGTAAATGGACAAGGAATTTTCTAACTTGACATGACTGCGTTTTTTTTTGTGTGGGGAGTAGTATGGATGGATGGATGTGGAGGAGGGAGGATTTATTTAAAGTAGCTTGGTTTGGTTTACATTTCTATTGTGTCGTGACGATGAATAAATGGGCATGCATATTTTTTTACTGGATATACATTAGCAAAGTACGTGATTATCCATGTACGCTTATGAATTAAGCAGGAAAAAAAACTAATTCTTTATATATTTTTTATGTGTACTTTATTCCAGGGTCGAAAAATCAACAGCGAAAAAATGGTGATCCACTCTAAAAGATGTGATTCAGCTGCTGGAAGCGAAGACTCAGCATCCTCACGCTCAACATCATCATCGATATCCTCCTCAACAAGCGACTGTTGTTGTTGCAGTAGAAGTCGTGTCCTATGATTCTTCCCAAATCACTACACTCTTAGTTTTGTGGTTTGGTTTTTTTTTGCTTGTTGACTAGCCAACAAAAACACATCAAACGTCAGCCAAAATATTATAAAAAAACCTGACTGAAGATGTGGTCCATAGTAAGCAGCATGAAATTACTGAGAAAGCCGTCAAAGAGGTGAGAAACTTGAACTTGAAAAATAACTTGAGAGTGCATTTAACTTTTCGAAAAGTCAATTTACCGCAAAACAAAATAAAAACAAACGCGCAAGCGTTGAAATCAAAGAACTTTAGGAAGCACAAAAAGGACGAAGAGAGAGAGAAAGAGAGGATGTTATGCGTAAATGCGTTAACTATCCACTTGTCACGGTGATGATGAAAAGAGATGGTGATGAAGTGAAAGAAGATGACGGTAAAAAAAAAGCTTTTCGTTAAGACAAAAAAGGAAAGAAACTTTTTAAAAATGATGTCTGCATAGTCAGTAGCCGCTGGTAAACATGGAGGAAGCTATAAAATAATGCGTAGATGGACAATCTAGTACGTATATTCCGTCGGATTACTAGTACAAAATAAATACCCACATTTGTGTAAAACTATGTATGGTTGAGATATGATATCCCGATGCCATTTTATTTTAAAGGGGAAAAAATAAGAGAGAAAAAAAGAGCAGTTGGCATTAAAGCATGTGTGCTTTTAGGCAAAAAGGTAGGTTCACTGCTTGGACACCACCACCACCATCAATGCAGTGCAACAATCATGTTCTCAGGATTAGCTAGCTTGCTTGTTGTACTCGCGTTGATTGTTGCTTGCATTGTTGTGAAGGGAAGCGAATAGAAACCTCTTGAGCTGCAGGTGCACTACTTGCACGCAGTCAAGTTTGTAAACGACGTAAAATCTCGGTTGGCAGCAGAGATGGAGTTCTCAGCAGTTTTCATGTTTCAAAGCTCAATAATCCAAGCAGCAGCACACGTCCTCACTGCCTAATATTTTAACAACGAAATTGTATTTCACGTAATATTTGTAACTCATTGTCTAATCTTATTAACGCTTTACCACGAAAATGGTCAATTAGATAAGAGTAAACGCGATAAAATGCACATAAAAATAATAATAAAAATTGGCTATAAATACTTAAAAATTTAAGTTTATTAGTCGACTATTAGTTTTATGCCAGCTAGGTGTAATTAAAATAATAATAAACGATTCATTAGTTAAATCGTTTTAAAGTCGTATATTTCCTCATCTTGTCTCAATTATTAAAAAAAATATATATTATCCTATTTTTATACATTCCGACGATGTTGTCAGAGAGTTAGAGTCTTGTAGAGGCGATTTGATTGACATTTCTGTGTTCATTTTGAATGTTTTTTCCCACTTGAACATGGTAACATGATAACATTCATGCTGAATGATTCTTCCGTTCACCGCTTGTATTGCAGCATGCAATGTCTGATTTGATTGGTATATGTACATCATATTATACGAAGCTCGTAACTCTCGTAGTTGCATTTGCAAAATATATTATTATACTGAACTGAACGTAACTTTTTATTTCACTCCTGATTTTCTAAATTTTATTTTCTGATATCACTTTATTTATTGTCAGCGTTTTCACGATGATAACTAAACGATAATGTTCATGTAATATTATGCATACGCTATATCCCATATTATTATTATTATTATTAATAATAATAATAATAATAATAGTTTCTCCATATATACAATAATTAACAGATATTTTGTGAAGATGAGACAACAATAAATAAAAAATTATCTAAAAAGGGTTAAGTACAAAACACCCATTTATATGTTTAAATTTTAAATATAGGTAATAACAATCAAAACGACGAGAATGATGATGATGATGATGATGAAAATGTTGTAGCAATAATCAGTTTGATGTGATGATGATGTAGAATTAATTAAACTTGTTAGTAGAAGTAATAGTAGTAGTAGCCATTATCTTTTGATTAGGTGTGTGTGTGTGTGTGTGTGTTTAATAGAGCAATTTACACAAAACACAACAACATACCTCTACATTCATACATAATACACACACACACACACACACGCTCTCTCTTGTTGTTTATTTTATTTATCATCCTAAATGATCATCAAATCACAAAGAGAGCAGCAAGAATTTCGTGTTGTTGTAGAGTTTAGTGTAAATGACGCCCCGTTAAGAATGATATGTGTTATTATGTCATCATTTTACCATAAATAGATTACGCCTGTCTCAATTTAACTAGTGGAGTGAATAATGAGTGCATAGAACTCACCCACACACACACACATACGTACACAACAACACTACCACAAGAAACGGAAAAATTGCACAAGTCCACCACGTCTATATATCCACTTTTCTCAACTCGGACATTACAGCTTGTTGTCTTGTTAATACCCAAATAAATAAACACATTTACTACACACGTCATCATTATTTTTATCCTGAGCATTATCGTTACCACTACTCTTTCTTTTTTTTAAACAAATCACCATGTCTTTTTCATAGTTCATTCGGGTATTTTGTTTTTGGTGAACAGTGGAATGCGCGACACCACATCATACCACACCACCTGTAACAACGCAACGACAGAGTGAAGAAAACGCTTCCGCATTTCCTACCTTCTTTTGAGCAATTAATATTTTTTTTGTACAGATTTAAATACCTAAGCACAGCTTAGCAGATAGGAACGTCGAAGGATTCAGCGAAAGTCGGCATAAGAGATGCGATTAAATTTTTTTAAATCATCTGATGATTGTGACTTGCACATCATCATCAGCATCTTCGCCATTTGTGATGCGATATGGACGACGACACCACCGTTGAGAGAAAAAAAATCATTACATTATCAAATAAAAGCACAACGTACCTTTTAATAATGATTTTTTTTCTTCTTCTTTTGAGCAACTAACAAAAATGGTAACAGCGGACCAACGGTTAATTACATAGGCATATAGCTAACAGCAGCCTCACCATATGTACATTTAACAGCTCAGTCAGAAAGAGCGTGTAGGTGTTTTGGCACCTTTGATTATGTTAAATTATATAACAATAATAATCACAGGAATCAGTATTTCATGGTATGTGCCTATGTAGTATGATGATCATCATTATGATGTGCATAAAACAATGTTGCATTCAAAGAAGAAACAAAACGAGAACCCAAATATTAAAAAACGCAGCAATAAAAAAAATGTTGGTCTTCTAGTTAACCATTTTGTGTGTATCTCTCTCTTTCTTTCGGTTTCTTCATATTAATGCCTGCTTTACACAGATCTGTGCAGATGATGATGGATGTAGGTGGCCGCCGCCACAGCACAACAGCCACAGGTGCTCGGGGATATGGTTAAGCCTCGCTCTCTCTCTCTCTCTGTTCAGTGCAGTTCCTACTTTTTTAGCACACACCAAAACCAAATTTGTAGGGACTTCTTCTTTGAAAGGCAAGAAGACAAGGGGTAGACAGACATGTATATATAGTACACACAATATCAGCAGCTGCCGCAAAATCATCATCATGATCATCGTCATTTCTCTCTTCTACTTTGTTGGCTAACTTGACTTGATCTTGTGTGTGTGTGTGTGTGTGTGTGTGTGGAGGACCGGTATATAGCCTCAATCTCAATCAAATCATCAGCACGCGCAAATAGGGATGGATCAGGTTGGTTCTTTCTTGGTTCTCTTCTTCTTGGTCCTGGCTTTGGACGACCAAAAAGAAGAGAGAAAAACACTGTGTGCGCTGGCTAGTATGTTTTGTGGCTTGTCTACTATACGCCTGTCTCCGTCTATGTTCTTTTTATTATTTTTTATTCTTACTGTAGCTTGAAAAGTTGCCACAATTATTTTACACAACAAAAGGCATGCATGTTTCTTTTTGATAACTTGTCTATGTCTTCTTGACTTGCTTGCCGCCTTGCGGCTTGCATTTTTATTGGGTTTTTCTTTATGTGGCAGTAAGTGCACAAGCACGGCAGAGATTTTTATTCCTTTCAAATAAAATTTGCTTACGAAATAATAATGAAACTCGTAAAAAAATGCCTCATCTTTTTGCAGAGATTCCATAATATATACATATCTTTTTGCAGGGCCATCGTCATCATCATACACGTTTTTGTTTTGTTTTATTGTTAAAATCTTTTCAAATAATCTATGAATTTACCAATAATTTGGTGGATATATATGAATTTAAGTGAATTAGTTTGCAACATAAAATCATACCGCATGACTCACTTGTCAATACAACCACACATCAGTGTGGTTGCGAGCGGTAGCCATTGTACTCTTCAAATTTTTTACCTTGTATCTTGGGAAAAAAAACAATTAAGCAAAACTTGATGAAGGCTGTCATGTCAACCATATAATATTCTTTTTAGCCCGCCACAGGTAAAATTCCAAAAAGAAATCTTTCTAAAGAAGAAGAAGAAAAGTCCAAATAACTTTTTTCCAAATTGGAATAATAAATAGTTGTGATTTGCAATGTGGTCAGTATCTAAGTAAAAATCCATGTCACAATTTAGAAAGGTGGACATGCGAATTAAAAAAAAAAATTAAAAGATTTTTTTTGACAAAACTGAATTTTATTCAAATAAAACAAGTGTGCAAGCAAGTATAGTCGTTCATGTTATTAAAAGCACTACTTTAGTACGTATGGCTTATTATAAATTATAACTCAAGACTGACCGAACTAACATCGGAATGATTTCCCGGTTATCGGATTATAAAATCCCCTATTATTTTACAATGAAACAAAAAAGTCAAAATGCTGAAAGATTTTCTTTTCTTAAATCACATTAATGGAAATATTTTCCCATGCCCACATTTGCGAGAAGAAAATCGCATGTCAGCGTTTCTAAATGTTGGGCGTCTTCGTTTAGTAAATACCTGTCTTATATTATGTATACAGTAGACATGTTGGATAGCTAGTAGTAGTAGCGAGATCCTCCTGTCCTGTTTGCAAATGCAAATGGCATGCATTCAACAGGCATGAACACATGTAATACACACACACACACACTTGGACTTATCCCGTGTGTTGTTGTGTGTGTGAGTGTGTGCGTATGTTCGAATGTATTACATTTTACACACATGATTATAGATTGACTTTTGGACTTGAGCCAAACAATCAGAGAATCACCGTGTGCTTCCATTGTTGAGAAAGCATCAAGGTGAGTTGTGAGCATTTTTGCCTCTTGTTGACTGTGAATTTTAAGGAATAAGGCTTTGAGTTAAGCAACCACTTGTTTTTTTTTTGCTGTGTTATGTTGACTTGACTTGATTTGACTTGCGGAGATGATCGTCATGATCATGATCATGATGATGAAGACTCACTTACTTACCTGTTTACTTATTCTCAGATAAATACATATACTTACAATGTGATTGTGATTGCCTGTTTAAGTAGGGTGAACCATACAAAATAAAATAACCACACTACACTATTAGATGACAAAGGTGGTAGTAGTGGAATGGTGGTGGTGGTTTTGCTAAAATATCTGTTCTGCCCAAACACAAACACACACCGCACCACACTGACTACATAACACACCATCATCATCACAAGAACATTATTATTATTATTATATTCCCGTCGTCCTGAGACCCGATGATACCCACGTATACGTATGTACTTTGCTTACACATAATATAATATTTAACTAAAAAGGAGGATTTTTTTTTGCATACATGATAGTATCAGAAAGTATTATGTATGCAACAATGGGATGCCATGTTATAAGAATGCATACATCATCATGCAGATATTAGGAATAAAGCGCATTTGAGATAATCCTTTACTAATTTTTTAAGCGTTGTAATAATAATACTATTATAATATGCAGTCATGCAGCAGCAGCAGCAGCAGTAGTAGTAGTAGTATTCTCAAAAGAAGAGTGCAACAGAATAGACAGGTAGAATAAAGTTTAAAAAATCTCCTTTTGTAGGCGTGCTTCCCAAAAAAAAATGAAGTAAGAAGGGTCTGAGCTTTTAGTTTTGGTTAGTTAGCACATATATTTTTATACATATGGTTTAGTATATATTATTATTATATATTTTTAGTTAATATCCCATTAAAAATGTTTTTTTTTGTTGTATGCATATAGACACAAACATTCAAACCTACGCACATACCACCACCCCACATCAATTTGCTGCACTTATAAATTTACTGCACCACACACAACAATGCAAAGTGCGAGTAGTTAGTGCATTCTATTTACTCAACTTATTCGCTTGCTTTGTTTATTCGACTTATTAAATACACGAAGAAAACCTACATTGAAGGCCTATATATATATATGTGTGCTTTTTATTATACCATTTGCTCTAAGGGTTAGTTGAGATCCATCATAAATCCCGTATAAAAGAATACAAAAAATAAAAATGTACGACGGATTTTTTGTTATTATTTATAATAATAATAAACATGTATCATGAGATGATCATCTTTAGAGAAGACTAAATACAGAAAAGAGACAAAGACGTAGTGGCAGTGCCTGATTGTCTATGCTTTTCATTTAAAAAAAATCAGAGTCGCATAGTCATAATAAGAGCTTGAGAGAAAAAAAAAACGGAGTCTTCATGATAATAAATTTCATGATAAAGAAGAAGATGTAGAGAGTAAGAAGAAGAAGAAGAAGAAGAAGAATCCCTCTTATTAATTTGTGATGCATTACTGTATACGGAGATGTGCAATATTACAGCATTATTAAAAAGGCAAAATGGGCAATATATCTATTCAAAAAGTGAAGTGAACTACGTGTAGCACAACAACGTAACGTGCTTTTGTAGACAGGTTGGAATAACCATTCGCGGGAATATCTTGCGGAGAGGGTAAAGGGTGGATGTTAACTGCTGCTGTTCAGTGTGTGAACATCTTCATATACCCTGATTTTCCCGCAATTACATGATACAATAATTTATTACGTAATGCTACGTAATTAAAGTTATAAATTACTAATTACATAACAATCGTTGTATTACCTACCAAATTGATTTTTCATCCCCCAACCCTAGTAGGGTTGATTTCAGTAAAACACCAGGGATGAAAACACCTAAGGTACCTGTGTACCAAAAATTAGGGCCCGTTGGGTTCAGCGGTTTTTGGGCTGTGGACCGCCCACGACCCGACGGACAGACATCCGGGTGTAAGCTCCAATAACTACCACTCTGCTTCGCGAATAGTTAATAATATCACACTGCTGCGGCTGCGTGCTGACAAGTTTAGTGGTCCTTTTCGTGGTATGTGTAATAATAATAGCTACATTACTTAAATACATTACACCAAGCATTTAGCATTCCCATATACATGTATTGCTGTTGTGCTCTGTTCTTTGCTCTTAATCTTATTGCGGAAAAAATAATCGTAGTAATGATTAGTGGTAGTGGTAGCATTATCATTATCGTATAAAGATTGCAAGTCAAGAGTGAAGCAAACGGTGCGGAGATGATGGTCGGTGATGATGGTTGTTGTTTGCTGGTTGTACGGACATGCTTCTACTACCACAACGTTGGAGAATTCATTGCAGACTTGCAGACTGTAGTAGTTGTAGTAGTAGTTGTAGTAATAGATGTAGTAGTGAAGCAGTTCATCAGAGACAGAGAATCTTATAGAGAGAGAGATATGGACAGATAGAAAGAGATGGTGTGAGAAAGATGCAGGCAGTGAGAGAGACAGAGCCATAAGGTTTTTAGTCTTCTTCGCGGAGTCGTCTTGGATTCACAAGAAAAAAAAAATGGTTTGACTTCTTTTGAAAAATTAATTTATATATATCTTATATGTACTCTGTTGTGTGGTGGTTGTGGTGGTGGTGAAGAGAAGAAGACTGTTTGTTGTTGTGTCTTCTTGATAACAACAATGACGTAACAATGTGTTTGCGTGGCATATGGGTGCAGCAGCTCTAGCATCAGCCTTTCTCGGAGGAGCTGATGATGATGATGATGGTGGTGGTGGTAGTTGTGATGTACAGTAGTAGTATCTGTAGTAGTGAAAGCATTGTTTGTGATTTGATTTCAAAAGTGAGAAAACACACAGCAAGTATAGTAGAAAATAGTGAAACAATTTCATAGCTGAGAGGGCGAGTAGAGTTTAGGCTAAATTTTGAAGGGTTTGCTGCTGTATAGTGCCATTTGTTATATTGAATAAGCTTTTCATATTAATGTAATGTAATATTCATTGTTAAAACGTTTAATTTAAAATACACAAATAAATTAAATAAAAGTAGATTTTACTGCAAAAATCTCCTCCAGAGAGTGTGTTTGTGTGTGTAAAGTGAACAGTAAATCATTGAATATTTTTTTTTGCATGTCACTTTTTTCCCCTATTGTTACGATATGTGTATGTAACACACAATCCTTTCAAAAAAAATAAGGTTTATTACAAGAGGAAAGAACACATATATATGTATATATGATACATACACCGTTGTTCTTATCATTTTATAGTGCCGTGTTTTCATACGTAACCTCATTTTTGTGGTTTTTCTATTTGCATCTGTGTGTGTGTGTGTTTTTTTTCAATAAAAAAACCACCTGTTAACCCTTCTTGGGGATTTATACAAAAAAAAAGAAGAAACATTCAATTGACGCTACAGTGCAAATTACAACTTCAAACAAGAAGCCTCTTCATCTGCTGGAATGTAAAATGTTATACATTTTTTTAAAATGTGAAATATGTGAACAAAGAAAAAAAAAGCTACGGCTTTGTGCGTTGTTTAAGAAGACAAGTTAAAAGCAGGGAGACTCCTGAGAGAAGAAGGAGGAGAGTGCTCAGTGTGACTGCATGGTATATTGCGGCAGCATTGAAAAATAGGATTCATGGAATAACCATAAAATTTGGGTTTCTTGATTGTTGAAGCCTTTTGTATGAAGTATTATGGACTAGTTAAAGATGTACGTGTTTGTGTTTTTAGGTACATGGTGATGATCGTGTGATGAGAAACGATACATTATTTATAACAAGTAAATTAGAATTTTTATTATGTATTAAGTTTTAAGTGTGATTTTAAGGTACATATACATGCATACTGTTTGCAAGTTTTACGTGACATCATATACGACGCGCAAAAAAAAAGTGTAAGCTTAATTTTTTTTTATAATAACCTACACAGGTACCATATAATTTTAGTTTCGTCAATCAATTTCATCTGCTCATAATTTTTGTTTGAGTGTTGCTGCAATAAACCATAAAATTTATCACTGGATATACATACCACGTCAGGAGAATAAATTGTGAGTACCCTAAAAAAATATATTAAGCCGGTAAAACTGTCTTAAATTAATTATTGGTTAATAACACAACATTGCTTGTGTGGAATATAATGAATAAACAGTATTACTGTTTATATGTGGTTTGTGAAGCAAATAATTTCAGTTTCAATTCTAAAGTTGATAAACAAAAATTAAATGTTTAAAGTTTTTCTCACTTCAACGACATGCCAAATTTGTCAGTTCTGCCATTTTAATCCAAGAAAGTGCAGTATTTTTTTTTAAACGGCACGTAATTGTATGTTTGACTTGACGCGCGACTCATATCACAACAATTACGGTGATCACGGCAAGTGAGCGATCCATTTCCTACCATTTTTCTGCGCAGAGTGCAGACAAAAAAAGAACCTTATCATCGTTCCCCATCGTCACCTTAAACGCGTTTTTTAAAAACACTTTTGAAAAGTGAAGTTTCATAAAAGGCCATTATATTGAAGTATTTATATTCATTTAAATGCTCTTTGTGCCCAACTGTTGTGTGTGTGTAAAAACATACATAAAACAGCACAGAATCTATATCTTATATATTGACTGGGTGAGTTTTAGTATATTTTGTGTACTCTTTGTTTTTGGTAGACATCTATACATCTACTCCATTATTATTATTATTATTATTATTATTATTATTAATAGAGTTGGAGTGAAGATTATATTTATATATGTGTACGTTGTGGTGTGAGCTCCAAACCAACAATGGTTACTACAAAAGATAATAAAAAAGCGAATACTAAAGTGCTAGCAACTAATTAACATATTATAAAAACATCAATAATGGCAGTTTTCATGCAGGTCGTACTAGTGTGGTGATGGTGGTGGAGGGTCTTACGGCGTCTCTCATTGTCTGGTCATATACAAAACAGATCAGCAAGAGATATTATTATTATTATTATTATTATTATTACATCCATATATTATCCATATCCGCCATTCAGCACTCTCTGGCGCAAGCAAAGAAACAAGTGTTTAATAAGAAGACAATAGGATTTCTGGTCACCCAAAACAAGAACCAACAACCATATATTTCTTTTGCTATATAAATTTCATAACACTAATTTTTGCAAATGATGCATTTAAAAGATTTAACAAAAAAAATTAACCCTTTACCAGCACCTCCACCACCACCACCAACACTACATAATGGGATTGTTGTGAAATATGGCGAATTGTTGTTCCTTGCTTGTGGTGGTGGTGTGGCATACCTACCTGCTGCCGTCAAGTCAAGTCATGCCTTTTTGTGCTTGTGTGTGTGAGTTGAGTAGGTAAACGTCTTCTGTCTAAATAAGATGATAAGATATCATCATACAGTTTTCTTTAAACTTGCTTACTGAAAAGTATGATAAATGTCTACTTTAATATTAATCTTATAGCAGCAGCTTTAAAGTCAAACAATGAATCACATTATCATGAATGATGGTATGCGTTATATATATATATGCATATAATAATAATAATAATAATATGTGTAATATAGTCTCCTCGCTCGAGAGAATTTTTATCTTAATATTTTTTTTAATATGATTGGCGTAGTATAGTCAACTTGATTGTATTACACACAACAGCAGCAGCAGCAGCAGCAGCAACAGCAATAACAATAAATTCGCGTATTATTTTTATGATGGATGTGAAGTATTTATAATTACATTCATAAATAAAATATTTCCTTAATAGATATCGTAAATTAAAGGGAAAAAAGGTTAAATGTATTAAAAATATTACCATACACAAAAAAAGTGAAAAATGGGGGAAGAGAAGAAATAATACACATTAGGTATATTGTTATCAGGATTGTTGTAACATGTAACAATG
This sequence comes from Zhuqinia jingwanae, assembly GCA_027744095.1. NCBI lineage: Eukaryota > Metazoa > Arthropoda > Collembola > Entomobryomorpha > Paronellidae > Zhuqinia > Zhuqinia jingwanae. Next base: position 12,012 of record JAHZNC010002991.1, read on the forward strand.
AATATATAGGTAAACAAAATTGCAAGAGTCAAAAAGGGAATAATAGTGCAACAACGCAACGTGCAAAAAAACACTGAAGCACAGTATCATCATCATCATCATCATCAGTACCAGAGAGCAGCGTAAGTAGAGTGAGTTATTGACGGTTCTGGTGGTAGTGATGGGGAAGGGATGGGATTATTATTATTATTATATAGGGATCATGATGGTGGTATTGTAATAAATGGCGATGATCATTGTTTACTTTGCATACACACACAACAAAACATCATCATAATAATAATATGCAGTGCAGCTAGGAATTTTTTTTATTTGATCTGATCAACAACAATCAAATAAATAAATGAAAAATGTATGTATGTACTTCTGCTGCTCTCAGGATAATGATAATGAAGAGTGGAAGAATAAAAAAAAAGGGCACCCCATATTCATCTCAAGTACACTAACAATGAAAAGACTGAACACCTCAAAAACATAATATAAACAAAGTGTATAAACAAAGTTTATACACATGTGCATTGCACTATAATGTAATAATGTGCAATCAAAATCAAAGTATTATAAATTACTCAAAAGGTTTGCAGTTGTTTGCATATTTTTTTATATGGTTATTATTATTATTATTATTATTATTATTATTATTATGCATGGTGGTATGGTGACTAGGCATGTGCCCAGAGAACAGAGAACATCATGAATCNTTATTATTATTATTATTATTATTATTATGCATGGTGGTATGGTGACTAGGCATGTGCCCAGAGAACAGAGAACATCATGAATCCTTTCAAAATGAAGTCAAGTTAAATGGGCAACAAATTTGATCAAACAACCGTTTATGCTCATATAATTCGTTGACAGTTGAGCACATTATTGCAGCAGCTTTGAGTGAGAGAGAGAGAGAGAGAGAGAGAGAGAGAAGCTTATGAGGATTCAAAAATGAAAAATGGGAGAAGATAAGGAAAGTATTTGTGTCAAGGGAGAACGATACAAAAAGGTAGTTAAAAAAAAGATCCCGGTTGTAAAATTGGTTAACAAGTGACACCTGCTCGTAAAGTGTTTTATGTACTTTGTGTTGTATCCAGTAGGGATATACATATACTGAGTGACCGCTATTCTGAGTCATGTTTTACTAGGGCTAGTAGAGCTTAAGAGACATATTGAAAGTGGAATGAAACTGACATTTTTACCCTAATTTTTTTTATAAAAAAACATATAAAATTTATTTTGGTCATTAATGTTTGAGAAAGAAAATTTATTTGGTGGCTTTATGCTTTTTTCTTTCAGGGGCGAAGGGGACATTGAACGAAACAAAGGAAGTACCGCGTCGTTAAAGGATCACTCCTCCAAGGAAGCCAGTATCTCACATCATTTGGATTCAGATGTTCACGTAAATCTGGATCCGTCATGCTCAACGGATACCAAGTTGGGGAATCTTAATGGAAAGTCTGCAACTTTGGGGGGATCCTCGTCCTTGTCATCGTCAGTAGCAAGCGCTTCGGGTGGCAGCACCTCCGCCTTGAATTCCTCCGGAGTAAAGGTTAAAGTGGAGAGAAGAGAGTCTGCTCGTTTGGCCAGCAGCGCTACAAAATTTTTACGAAGTTTGAGAAATCATAGTGGTGGTGGTAAACTGACGACGGCGAATTCTGTTTTAGCTGCGGATGATAAACATCCGATAAATGTGATTGCTTTGAAAGAGTTGGACATTGATCAAACTCACAGTTTAAATCCTGGGACTGGGGGAGGAGGGCCTTCAGGTTCTTCTTCTGGCAGGGGAACAAGTGCCTCTGGAGGAAAGCTACCTGAACGAAGTCAAAGTTTTAATGAGAAAAGATTATTGGTCGTGACACAAAACACGTCAAGTGAAAATAGTGGTGCAAGTGGTGGAAGCTCAACGGGCAACTCCTCATCAGGGGCTCCAGTCAAAGTGAAACATTCCCGAGCTCAAAGTTTCGTGTGCAATAATAGCAGCAGTCGAAATAAGTCCGGATACAGTATTTACTTAAATCATCATCACCAATTTCAGAGTACGCAGCAGAATCAAGCTAATCTAGCCAAACAGCAGTTGCTCTTTGACCATAAAAATAAGCACCAACCTCAACAACAACAAAGTAACAATTTATCTGCATCTTATAGTGGGGGTGGTGGGGGGAGTGATGCCAGTAAAAGTTCGCAGCAAAAAGTGGAGGGTACCCCATTGACAAATTCAGTAGAACCCTCTTCGTCATCCTCTTCTTCCGCCTCCTCCCGTGCTCATAATCTTCAATCATGTGAAACGATATATGAGAACCTGGAGGTGATTTTGGAAGAGAAACAAAACAAGGACCAGCAAATGAAAAACAAATCAATAGGAAAGGTGGGAAACTCACAATCAGAATCATCATCGACAGCCAGTCAGGCATCTTCATTGCTCCCTGCTAAATCCGGCCAAAGCCATCAACATCAAAATGACATCTCCAACAACAGCAATAATAAAAGCTCCTCAGGAACAGACGGAGTAGGCAGTAGTGGTAAAACTGAATCCTCTTCTTCAGCAGAAAGCTTAACTGCTGCTGCAGCTGCCGCCGCCAACATGAAAATCTCTGGAAAGGACCGTAGCACACCGTGCCAAATCATTCGGAACAAGTACAACAAGGACTCTGGGTATGAGACCAGTAGTCATTGCTCTGACTACTCCAACATTCCAGCCCAGCTGCCAAAGTCTTCATCCGTGGACTCTATACTTGGAGCCAGGATAAACATGGCGGTGGATAAACAGGGTCAACAGAGTGGTGGAGGTAGAAACTTCCAGGGTGGTGGTGGAACAGGAGAGGGCGGCAGATCAAACAGAATACTGAATACGTCTCTTTACGAGGAGATAAATGTCTCCTCCATCACTGAAGATTGTACACCAAAAGCTCATAATAATAACAACAACAACAACATTGGCGCAAGTGGTGGAGGTGGTAGCAGGAAATTGAGGAGGAGCATTTCCGAGGTTCCTTCCGAGAGGAATACGAACTTGGCAAAGTTGCAGACAAAAGTTGGGGATTCCACAGCTAGGGCCATGTATACAATAGCTAACGGGTAAGATACCATTCTTTTCTATTTTAAATTTCACGAGTTTTCATAATTTTTTGCAAATTCTAGAGCTTCAAAATTATGTGGAAACGCCAGATATTACTATTATTTTAAACCGTCGCAACTTCCATATAATTTTTATCATATAAAAAATGACAGCATGATCGATCATTGTATATGGAATATCATTGTCCCAAGTTACGCGATCCTTCTAGACAAGTTGCACACAAGGTGGACACATTGATCGTAATTGTGAGCGCGCACACTCTGTTGTGTGATTGCCAAATCAAGTACCACTCACAAGACTTTCTTTTCGTTTACCTGTTCTTGTTGCTCACCTGGCTTCATAGATGGACGCGCATGTCAGGTTGTCGACCGATCTGCTCGATTAGTTTTTTTTCTCTTCTCTTCTTCTACAACAACCTTGCATGAGTTGCATTGCATTTCATGTTGCGTTGCTAAATGTCATGTTGTGCCTCCGCTGCTGTACCTAACACTTTGCTTTTTAGACGTGAAGATTTTTACTGTATGCCTTGAGGGTTTTAAATTCAAATTTAAATGCACTTAATACTCGTCCTGAGCTGAACCCAGACATAAGCCAGTTTTTTTTCTCTTCTCTTGTGTGTTTCTTATCTTCTTGTTCTTGGGTCCTCCAGCCTTTATTCTCGCTTGGGCTATGTGAGCCTACCCTCCTTGTCTTGTCCCACTACATAGGCATTAAACCAAACTAAAAGAGAGAGAGAGAGGGAGAGAAGATTTTTTAAACTTTAAATTTATCTATTGTTGCTCATTTTACGTTCATGAATACATTATATATAAGCATAATATATTTACGATCGAAACTGATGAGGACGATGGGATTGTTCTCTAGTCCTTTGGTCTTGCTCTTCGTAATAATAATAATAATTGTGAGGGGCAGTTACTTGACTTAAGCGAGAAAGAAAGAGTCAGATGGAAGGAGACTGTTACAAAATCTTTCTTTCTACCTGCTTTACACGGGCAATAGACAGAAGAAGATGCACTCTGGGTTTAAAAAATGCTTACAAAAAAAAAAGTTTAAAAGTGAGCCTGTGGCTTTTTTATGTAGGGTCGAGTTTCGGAGGATTCATTAGCTAAGCAAGCCCAAGGCGAAAAGTATAGTTGATCAGTTGAGCTGCATTACTGGTGAAAAAAAGTGAAGAAGATGCTGTATTAATGTCGTTGCTTTTTTACACGAGCATAATAATAATATATATAAGCTTACATACAAAAGATGATAGTGATAAAAACAAGGGGAAAAAAATTGAAAACTTTGGCCGGTGTGAGCATGAGAGACTATTGGCCTTGTAAAAAAAAATACCCTGTTTGTTATTATGAATGCCCTATTCTGAATACTGAAGAGGAAGGAGAAGAGATGAAAAAGAAAAAGAAAACACAAGCACCTTTAAAAAATATATGATCATCAACACCACCACCACCAACCAGCCCCTTTATCCCTACACCAAGGGTATGCATGTATTCATGGATAGAGCATTACAAAACTGATTCCCTTCGCCTCCTAATTTGAGTGAACAAAATAGTAGTAGACAGTCAGATAGTTAGATAAATGCTTGCCTTGCCTAGTATATAGTTACCTTCCTTCCTCCTCTCCTTGGACAAAAAAAAAGAACGGACAAAATGGTTGTCTGTGTTCCTACATCTTTCCATTATATATCTTTGCTGCTTCTTATGATGCGTAAACAGAGTTTATGAGTTTATTGTCTAAACTTTAAAAAAAAGCTTATAAAAAATTTGAAAGGTAAAAGAAAAAAAATTGTATGTTTGGAGTGTATATGTTGTATGCATGTGTTTATAGTTTGTCCCTCCGACCTTGTCTTCCTTCCTCTTTGTGTGCATTGTTGTTGGTCTTGTTGCTTCTTTTTCCAAACTCGAAAGAAAAAAATCAAATCTTCAAAATAACCTTTCCCGATCCCAAAGTCAACAAGTCAAGTCACAAGTAAACTATAATTTTTCATTCTCGCTTTTTATTCCATTACATGAGTATTCCTGTTCGGGTGATAAGAAGATGGCCATAATAATAATAATAATATTGATCATCATCATAGCCATGTATATAAATGCCCGTGTAAATATACCAAAATGATGGGTATAAATAGATGGTGGTGGTGGTATTATTATTGAATTGCTAAGAAGTATTACTGTTGTTGGGTTGGAGCATTTT
>JAHZNC010002992.1:0-18108 GCA_027744095.1 Zhuqinia jingwanae
GTTCAAAGGAAATGATATTGGATCTAAGAAATCTATATTACGCACGTATTATATCCTTATGTGTAGGCATATATATCTGGTTTTATGAGACATGAACCTTTTTTTTTTCAAAAAAAAAAAACTTTCCAATATTTCATTGATGAGTTTGAATTTGTAATACTGCGGAAGTGCAAAAACATGTTTAGCAACTTGACGCTAAATGAATTAAACTAATTGTATTCACAGAAAGTTGAGTTTTTCCTATAAATGGAGACAGAGCGAATTGTACGCTTGATATCAAACTATTTACCAAACTAACTCAAATTACAATTAAGCTCGTGTGTACATTTAGGAGCAAAAATACTTGAGACTTACATACACAGTTCATCCTTTTATAAACTTGCTATTATTACCATTAATGAAGTTATAGAAAAGTGATAAGGTTACACATGACCTGATATTTTTGACTGGAATAATTAATCGCTAAAGGGATCTTTTCATGGAATGCTTTTTTCGCATTGCTTGGTTTAAAAAAAGGTTTAAACTAAAATCTATCATGTTGCTTATATTTCCAACTTTTCTTCCTGCTCCCAAGTATACCACATAATATTATGTAACTAGCAACTTTGAGTCAATAAATACCTGCGTTCTCCCATCCTGTTTACAAAGCCTACAAGGCTATAATGTAAAAATAGAATCTATTTGATACTGAAATAACTTTTAAAACCAGATTCTCACTTTGTGGTTTTAGTTTTTACTTTAGTTAGAAAAAACCATTTAATGTTTTTTTCCTGTTCTACATTTTGTGACATGTTATATCATTGACGTGTATTAAAACTGCAATATAATTTCTAACTATACATAATATATTGCTACTTTTATAAGAATACATTCAAAAGTTGTACTTTTCCTGAAGGCTGAAGCTCACTCGTACTTAAAAACATATACCTTCTATAACTCTTTGAACTCTGGTTACATACCTATACTTCTTTTATGACTTTGATCTTCGAAATAAACCAATGCCCCAATTAAATTTTATTTCAGAATCTAATTAAAATGGGGTCGTATTTTGGTGGGAAACCTTGCATCTTCAAAGTTCATCAAGTTTTTCAAGGAAATATAGAGTGGCAGTACTACTTTTTCCAAATAAGAGTACAAAACCTATTCATTATTGGAAACGGGACGTGAAAGAGAAAGTTGATGAGCTCAAAAACACCTACATTTTGAAATATAAACGCGTTAATGAAGAGGGGCTACTAACCGAAAATGCTTTTGAAATGCACATACGTCCATACCATACTAACTAACTACCAATTATTTTCACACAAAATAGTATGTGTCCATAAATAAAAACAAGTTTACAAATTCCCAAATAGTAATAACTACTTGTTCGGTTTTCACTTTGTCGATCATCGGTGAAAGTGCATTAATTTACTACCACCGTTCGGTGTTAAGTTCATTAAGTGAAAGACGATAACGTGCTGTAGAAATCAATGAGGAACAAAGATAACATTAACCACCTTTCTTATCATTATAAACACTTAATTTTCTTCGTCAGGTCATAAGCTGAAGCGATATGTAGTCAACAAATAATAAGTTACACAAATACTTGCACACATCTTGCTTTCAGTGTGTCTCTGTTTTGTTTATTCTCTCTATTCGATTACTATTGCATTCCCTTAAGAACTTTTTTATTGACTTTTTAGTTCCATTTTGCCATTATATCATATAGCATACCTAATAACATAATAAATATATATATATATCGTGTATATTTCCCAACTAGACATGCAGCACTCTAAAAGGCTTTGCTGATAGACAAAAAGCATATAAAAGTCTTTTTATGCCTTTCGTTTTTCCGTATAACTGTTTTCCCAATCCCAAGGCAAACATGGTACGAAATAAGCTTTCCCGACACAAGTAAGGCTCCAAGAAAAAGATAATAGCTTCCCTTTCTCTATCTTAATTTTGCTATCTTCAGGGGACGGAAACTATACTATGCTATATCGCTATATATTATTAGACCTCTCTTGTTTTTTATCTATACTCATGCACTGTAGTGTGGGAGTCATGACCAAAGAAAGCCATCAAAAAGATTCATTCATTCATTGTTATATATTACCTATTTATTTGTGTATGTACATATTTGCGTTTCTCGAGGAACACAAGTAGTAGTAGAATCATAAAAAACACTAAAAACATCTCGCTTTCATCACATTTCCTTTTTCACTTTTAGTCTTTTCGTGTGAGTATTGAAAATTGCGTAGATATTCAGTATATAACTTATTTTTATTATTGTATATCCTACTGTTCTTCCAAATATATACATTATGTGCTGTTCGTGATGTATTTTCTTCTTGTTGGTCTCTTTGAATAATGCAGTAGTGGAGTATTGTCATCATGCGCTATTTTTATTATTGAGTAGTAACGACAACACAAGAAAATGCTAAAATGGACAACTTGAGGGGGGAATATGACAGTGAGTGTGTGTGTGTGTGGTGTATGTGTGAAACTTACGATTTCTCCGTGACGAACATTTCCCATAATGCACAGGCAACGTAAGGAGCCCAGCAGAAGACGAAAACTCCAGCTAAAGCAGCGAGGAGATTGGCAGCCCGTCGTCGACTGCGAAAGGATTGGGATGAGTATGTTGGAAGGAGTGGTGGCGGTGCTTTGCCAAGATTGAGATGATGAGTCGCCGAAGACGATGCAAGCTTTTTCCGTAACTTCCTATGAGCCCGGATAATGGATGTCTCACGTCTTGCCGCACGAAGTGTGCTAGTTTTATGGCCACCACCTCCACCATTGATATTTGCATTGCCGGAACGGGGTGTCGCCAATGATTTTACACCTCGGTAGCTGCCCTGGCTCAAATTATTATGACTGTGCTGGAGTTGTGACAGCTGGCGGAATGATTCCAAATCAGCCTGTTGTTGTCGCCCCCCGTGTCAGTTGACATTGCCAGAAAAAGAAATAAAGGGAGAAAGAAGATAAGTCAATGAAGAAAATAAGGCTATTTTGATTATTGCTCGTGTGTGCACATAATAGCAAAACGTAACACGTCATATCAAACTATTCTACCACACAGCATTTGTGTTTTCGAACCAATTTACAATTTATTGCAACAAAACATGAGCCCATAAAAGCATTCTCTGGAAATCTACCACACACACAAAAAAGTATTCACATTTAATATTTGACGTACCGTCTGGTTTGATATGTCGGATGTTTTGACTGTTCATTTGATCTTTTTTTTGTCCTTGCACACGAAGAAAAACAAGACAATATCGATTCAAATATATATAGGCAGTCATTACCAGTTGTGGGTATATATACATATATAAATACTTTCATGCAAGCAAATAAGTTAATTCAAGGAGAAAGCATGTTAAAAAAATTTACACGACATACAACATAACACATGCAAAACAGACTTTGTTGATGGTGATGATGATCGTGGCGTTGCTTAATGCTTGCTTTAATTAATATTATGCAACTTACTAGTCTATAGTTCCACCATTTTGTCCCCCATAGTTTTCTCTTAACCTGCGTATTCACACAGCTTAAATGATACGGGGCACAAAATCCACAAGAAAAACATGGTAATTTTAGTCTTACTTACAGTCATTATTACCAAAGAATAGTATAGTAAATTTCACTTAAAGGCTTTACTTTATTGGCCAAAATTACAGTTTCTCTTAAACTATGACATGCTCTTGTGCAACAAAGTAAATATTAAAGAGGTGGCTGGATACTACTACTACTACTACTAAGGATTATTAGTATTACTACAATACGTTGTAAGCATTAATGTTCACATTCACATTAGATGTCTATGGACGTAAGAACATGTGTAAATCTCTCTTGGGAGGGGATCATGTGTGTGTCTGTGTGTGTTTTGAGTGTAAAAAAGCAAGAACAAAGATCACCACCAAGGAGCAATTACCTGAGCCTTCTTAAGAGGGGCTTCGAGTCTAGAGAAAGAGAGAGAGAGTGGGCAGTGTACTAAATTAAAAGAATGATGCTGAAACAAAGTAGCACCAAAGAATCAAATCCTTATCATTTGTGCGAATGTCTACAACGTAATACTTTGTAAGAATCCTTTTGAAAATACACTGAAGCTTTTTTTTTATTGCACTTCAAGATTAATACAGCTTAAACTACATTAAATTTACAACAGCTCAACTAGGAATCATGGAATCAATATAACTGTGTTTGAATTTGAAAGCAAACTCATTTCTTTGTCATTGTATAAGGAAAAGCCTCTTAATTATTTTCACTTTCTATATTTCACACAACCTACCCTATCCGTGATATTAGTGCGTGGATCCATTTGCATGTGGTTATTACAAACTGGGTATAACACGAAATAATAAACAAAAGTTAATACAAAACAAAAAATTATTATGCTAAAATTAGTCAAAAACCGCTACACCAGCAGCACCTCAAAGACCACGCAAAGAGTCTGAAATGAAAGACACAGCCACAAAGGCGTAGTAATTTGTAGACGCTGAACTGTTGAAATGAAAAGATCGCTGCAGGAGAAAACGATACATCTGGGTATATAAGGCTCAAGAACAAAAAAAACTTTTTATTCTTATGTATGTAACATTTATCAAACAAAGCAGATTGTGTCGTGAATTAAAAAAAAACTTTCCTTACATTTAAGTAGAACCACTGTTGAGGTGTCCTTGATACATTAAACCATTTATTCATTTCATACATCATTTGTTTTGAAGCACACTTTACCTACGCCAGCACGTGTAAAAATAAGTACCACATGAATATTAGAGCTACCACTTTGTCTTGTGGTTAGTAGAGCATTAAGCAGTTTCAACAACACAAAATAGATTATGTTTGTTGGATTACCATGAAATGATTAGGCTAATTATTCCATACCTGGTACAAAATATGGTAAAATTTTTTATCTGTGAAAGTCTTTAGTGTGTGGGTGTATTAAAACATGGTACTGGTTTATAATTTTTATTATTATTTTTTTACCCTTTATTTGAGGTGAGGGGATGGAGAATGGATTATTCATTCCTTTTCTTAAAATTACATCACATCATTAAATAAGCAGAGAGTTGGTCTTGAAAGATGTTTGGCCTCGGGAAAATCATTGAAGATCACAAAGAAACATTACATCACGAACTCTCCTAATTGTAGACATTTTGCATATGCATGAATGAAATAGTAAAACATGTTTAATAATTCACAAACTCTATTTGTCTAAACATATAGACGCATATCTAGTATGTGCATGCATGCTAATATGCTAAATAAAAGGTTAACAATAAATAGGGGAGTCTTTTAGCCTAGTCCTTGTTTTGCTTTCTGTCTACTTTCCCTTGTTTGCTTTCCTTCTTTCTGGTTCAACCTTCTCTTTTAAACATAAGCAAGAGAAAGCAGAAATCAAATCCTCCTCCTCCTTCTTCTTTCCTCCCTACTTGTTTACCCTGAGTTACGTTTATAATAAACAGATTTCTGCATTTCATGGATTTGAACCAACTTTTCCTTATTCTCAGCTTTAAATGTGTTAATGCATAAATTGTATAAATATACTAATTGTTTTATATTATATGTGTATATTATGATGCATGTTTTTTAACATTATTATGACTACCAGGCCTAGGCTGCCCACTCAAAAATCTTGCATTTTTAGTAGATACCTGTGCATGCATAGCGAGCGCATATAGGTATGATAGTAACCTGCGTGCTGTTGTTGTTGTGGACATTTGCACTTATTTTTGCATGCTTCATGAAAGAGTATAGCTTCCTTTCGCAGAATACTATTTGCTTCAAATCCCTTCGTCCTTTATTCGCATTCATTCTCCTGTTCATGTTGTTGTGTTCGTTGGAGCATCCAAAATGTCAAAGAATAATAATTACTTTACCCAAGGATTTGAATTTTTTTTTCTACTCTTAAGTTGACATTGCGAAAAAAATGGAAGGCTACGCAGGTGTACTTGAAGTAGGGATGATGCCATATTAAATTACAATTTGTGAAGAGAGCTGCCACCTACAAGTCTATTGATTTCTTCAAAAGTAATTTCTTGATCACATGTCATCTTTTTAAGTACTTTTGTGTCAATATCATGGTTTCCTAATTGCTATACGGAAACTAGAGCTGCATTATAATAATATACAGTCTATATATATCTTCGTCCTCTCGTCGCATTCTCAAATCTCAAAATCTCATTTATTCGGTGAATGGGAAGAGACATCAGTAGTATTATTAAAAAGTTATTATGCAGGTGCACTTGATATGTAATATAATGTAATAATAGGCGATAAATACATTTTTGAGGGTTACATACCTACATACCACGTCAGACTTTAAGTTTGCTTTCCTCTCGACTCCACTGAATAAAATAGATAGGAAAGTAAATAGTAATGGAACGAGTGTGTAAGTATGATGGAATTCTCAAGATGAAAATGAAGCATAATATCAGTTTGTTGATAAAAGTGATCGGTGGGCTGTATAAGTAGGAAAGAGGCTGTATTATACATTGCCGAGTAAATATAGTAGAGATTTCATTTTTTCACGTATCCATGTTTTATTTTCCTTATTATTGGGTTATTAGATGATGTTGATAGAAGTAGAAAAGTCTTAAAAAGTCTTGAAGAGATATGGCATGACACAAAATAAATCTGACTGCCACCACCACCACCACCACCACAACAACAAAAGAACGCGTAGTCAGCTATGACGCTGGTTTGTAGAGAGTAGTACAGTGGTGGAGGTGATGAATTTCTCTTCGTTTCCGCCATCTTTTTGGTCAAATAGCGTGTAAAACGCTGGCGTAAACGCAAATCCGGAAAAGAACAGCAATCTTTATTGTGGTCTGCACTTACAAGTGAGAGAAAGAGGTATCTACATAAATACATACAATATGACGTGTGTGTACTTCAATACGATGACGACATGATATATTCACCTTATAGCTATAGTTGTCATTCAAGTTCGTTGTGATCCTATTTATTTTTAGGAAATATAAAAAAGGGAAAGTGGGTGTGGGGAAGTGAAGTGGAGGTAAAGAGGCAATGACAAGAAGAATATGAGAGGGGCAGAATCTTGTCAAATATCAATTCATTTCTCTCCTAACAAACTCTCTTTCTTATTGAGTTTCACGCAGAAGGAACGAAAGAAAAGGGTATTGTAGGTAGGAAAGTAAATTGAGCTTGTGATCCGATATGCACATTTTGGGAACAAAATCTAATTGTCCGCACCGCATCGCATGCCTACATACAAAATTTACTGGATGTACATATGTAGGTATATGTTGTATGTATGTATATATGAGTCTATACGTTCTAAAATATACACCTATTTTTTTATTACAGTGAATACGTAAAACAAAAGCATGACCCCGGGGCAATCTAATACCTGATAGAATGATAGAGCAGAACCGATATAGACTGAGATGTTTTGAGTATATTTTGTTTCCTTTTATGATCGGTTCAGCATTCATAATACAACAGGTAAAGATAGAAAGTAGGTGGTTGTTCAGAACTTGGACTACAAATTTGCGGAACATTAAAAGGTATATGTATATTTAATAGGTATAGTAGTACATCATTCCATCACAATTTCCATTTTTGCCTCCTTTAAGGAGGATACTCTTGTTTTGGTGATCTTATAAACAAATAGTATACATGTCTACAAAAAATAAAGTGCTTTCAAAAAACTATTTGTCAAGAGCTTGATTTATTCCTTCCTACTATTCACGATACAGGCTACTGAGGCTACATACAAATGCATACACACTTCAAAGCAAAATACTTATTCAAAGGGAAGGAATCCAAGGGTAAACATGTTTGAGCACACTTGAACAGTCAGTGAGTACTTACGCGAAAGTATTAGCTTATTTGATTAACAAAATTCTCAGTATAAAAACTGTATAACTACCTTCAATAAGTTTGTTTACTAATAAAACAGGCAGTTACTCATGCATTTAAACGATTTGGCTAGTGACTTTTGATGCTACATCTTTGAACAATTTATACTTCTGTTTTCTGCAACAAATGGGATATAAAGGTAGTACTTACACCGAAAATGTTGTGGAAAATTGAAAGCACACAAAAGTGGGAAAATACTTCCAAAAAAATACCATGAAGGAGGTGTGTTTGTTGGTAAGATAATGTGGAGTTATGTAAGCTGTATTTGGGTAGTATTTCACGGTGTTCTCTGGAGGAAAGGTTGAAAACATATTGTGTGCAAAATGTAGTTTCTCGAAAAAAGTATAACCACTTACACACAAGTTGTCATAATATATTTGTGCATTTGATGTTGGTTATTATTATTCACTGCTGTTCGTTGTAAATTATGAAAAAAGGATGTGCTCATTCTCTCACAATAATTTACCTTGCATGTTAGTATTGAAGCGAAGCGTACACGCTTCAAGAGCACCACAAGTACGCAATCATAAAAAACACTCCACAACATTCTATGTGTTCTTTTCCCACTTTTGACTATTTATGATGTAAAAATTGGATCTGCTTAAAAAAAATGTTGGTACTAGAAGATGGGAATTTTGTATTTAGAAAGAAAAAAATGTTCTTTGAGGTAAAAAAAAACAAGTTAATTAGAAAGCAAAAGCGGGTGCCAAAAATGCAGAAAATTAAAGCTAGTGGGCGTATTATGTGAGCATGTGTAGTTTTTGCTAATTATGTAGGTATACCATTTCATTATACGTGCATATCATGACGGACATTTATATGCATGTCACACCACACAAGCAACACAGACCCGACACACACACACACACACAACCACCATGGATTATTACCTCAATTTGCATTCGGATGTAAACGTCATCATCATCCGAGTTGGGATCACAAGGGACTAGTTTCATTGATGGTCTGGGATGGTCCATGATTCTGGGAGTTGGAATGCTAGTAGCAGTTCCACTTCCTCCTCCACCACCACCACAAGCAGAAACTCCAAGACTATTTTTAGCTGGAAAGGAGGTGCCACCGCCATTACCACCAATAATATTTGCATTGTTGTTTGTATTGCAGTTGTTGGAAACATCTAGTGAAGTAGCAGATCCGTTAGGTTTCGTATTCATTTCATCTTCTTCTGGCTGCTGAGATCCCATTACATCTTGTGGATTCAACGGATTCGGAATAATGTTGTTTGAAGGGTCTCTTGCCACTATTATGACTTGTTTGGGTCGTGGTCGGCTGCTTAATCGATCTCCAGATGCTGCTCCGCTAGCAGATAGAACTTGAAGTTGTGCTGTCAGTTTGTGACTTACTGATGCGTGACACGCGGCGACAATTAGAGCCGGTGATACAAAAGCTGTTCCAAGGTAAGTGGCTGCGTATGCCACTTGTATTCCCATATTGGTCCACCGTTCCACACAAACACCGCCTTGACTCCATTGCTCCCAGTCTGAAGAGTTGGTTCTCTAAAAACGTTTACACGTAGTTAACATAAGGCTTGTATAATGAACAAGGGAAGTACAAAGTATGATGTTATGCAAACAAAATCATGTATATATGGGAAGCTGCACAACAACTGGATACATAATGGCCATTACATGATGAGGACAATATATTATTATATTGGCCACTCAAGCAAACAGCATATTCTGAATTGAAGATTAGCATACATACGTCTTCTAGGGCGTACATAACAAAGTGCCCTTAAACATGGAAAAGACGGGATGTGGGAGTTGCGTGCCCTTTCATTTTGCATGCGGTTGAATGGCTTTACATGCATCATTAGGGACGTTTCATGTCCCGAGCAGTTTTTTTCTCAGTTAAATAATCTTTCATCAAATAAAATTTATTTGTACTTGTATGCATGGTTCACATGAACCTTTCAACTGCATTTTATTTGCGCTTCGTATTTTGCATACATATTTGAGCATACATAATTTTAATACTAAAAGGAAGCCAAATTGTATTAGGGGAATGTGAATCATAATAATATGATATAATTTCATCTTCATTTTCTTACATCAAGCTCCATCACAGTCGCAGTCTGATGAGCGCCCGTCCAAACAGACATTGGATTTTCATTCCATTGTCTGGCCCATACGGTCGGAGCAGCTACCAAACTTGCAAGGATCCATATACTAACCATCGACATTGCCACAAACCTTCGATCTCGAAACCTGATGAAAGCATAAATACACAATACAGACTCATTATATTTATTTACAAGTCAACAACAACAGCAATATAATAATATACTATTTGAGGGCGCAGTGTAAGGGATTTATGTATTTGAACATTCATTAATTAATTTTTTGATTTTCAATTATTAATAGGGCTTATCCCGAATTACATACATGGATCTGTTTCTAGTTTTCTTTTATCATAATCATGTACCATTTCAAATCATGGGACAAACCAGAAACCAACCAAAAGGTTATTTTACTCTATCATGCATAACGCACGACTTTACAAAAACACCAACAAAAAGGGAATGCTTCTTGGTTTGTTTGAACATATGATTAAGTTATAAAAGTTATAGAATAAATTCAATGAAAGTAAAAAAAAGGAAAAGTAGAAAAAAAGTAAACTGTTACGTATACGCACGTCTTTTTTGTACTTTTGTACCAACAAGTAACAAGATTTACAAAGTATGTTGCATGTAGCTCATCCAAAACTTGTATAATAAAGACAAATATACTTCACAATCACAATCGAGCTCACTTTTTTACCAAAAAAAAGAATGTCAAGCTGGGTGTAATATCCAACTCTGCTTTTTCTTTTTCTCTCTATTCTTGTTGTTTGTACTACTGGATAAATCATTGGGATCTATATACAGCGTGTCATTTAAGTAAGGGAATGCCATTGTGCATCATCCCGCTGCGTAAGCATACCTACATATGTACGTATCTAATCTTATCAAAACTTTTGGGGAGTTGGTGCTGACGTCATACACACTTGACACACCGAGTTGTAGGTGGATAGACGCGCTTTCCAACAATAGATGACATATTCTTTTCGCTTCCTTTTTTGCACACATGCATTTTTATATACATACATATACCTATCCATGATACGAAAAGTACTTTTCCTTTCGGTTTACATACCTACATACATGGAACAATAATAGTTCTCTCTACTATTTTTAATCTCAATCTAGAATATTTTTTATGTACATATAACATCCGAAATATGAGGAAAAAACTGAGGGTAGCATAAAAAACATGAAAAACGCAATTTCCAAACCATTTTTACAATTTCGCGTGACATACAATGCAGGCCAATTTTTTTTAGAATTTATGTTTTCATGAAAGTTCACATCCTATGTAGTGTTTTATATTCCTAACAATATATAGTTTATACATATGTTGGGAAAAAAGTGACAACCACACAATAGGAATGTTAAGAGGGAAGGGAAGAGAATTTTGATAGATTACCTTTGAGCGAACCGGGGATGTCGGATGGCAGCCCACCTGTCCAACGACAACAGCGCTAAGGACAATGTGCTAGCAGCTACCGGGGTTCTCTGCAGCAAAGGACCAAGTTGACACATCCAAGATACCAAAAATCCCGGCCTGTGTGTGTGTGATAAAAAAAAATAAGAAGAAGAAGCAGATCAAAAGTGATAACTTTTTAGATGATCGTCATCATCAGCATCATCATCATGGTATTTTTCTTTATATATTAGCTTAAGTAAGTGTTATATAAACGGGGACAAAAAAGTATGCGTCTTATTTTTTTGTAAAAGAATTCTTTTCAGCGAATGGCTATTGTACCTGAGCTAAGAGATAAAATAAAAACACCATCATCTTTATTTCAGCTGTCAGAGGGATTGCCAACTGTTACGAATACTTTCACCAGCAGCACAAATGGAGAAATGTATATGTCAACAATGAAGACACTTATTTAGCCAAGAACTTTAGACAAAATTCTGCACATAGGTACATATTATGTGTTTACAATACATATACATAGGTATATAAGCAATATAGCATATATCAAAATAGGGAAAGCTTCTCGGCCCTTTAAAAGCATTTCAAAATAACTGCGTGTCATCTTTTAGTTGGTTGGGAAGAAACGGAAACGAAAAAGAATCGATCAAATCAGCTTCAAGCCAAATAAATGTATTGGCTTCGGAGACAACTTTGATCAGCACAAAAAAGGCATGTGCAGTGCAAATATCATTCATGAAAAGCATATTATATAAAAACCTACTTTTATTCCTTCTGTAATTGTTCAATTCACTATTCTCCGTGTCCACATCCAAACAGCTATTGAAATAAAAAGCGTGAGTAAAGTTTTTTTTAATGGCCAAAAGTGACAAAAAGTGATGATATAAACGCACTTTTGCTGATTATGACCAAAATATTTTTTGTCTATTTTGATTGAGCATATATACACTACCTATTTTGTCAAATAAAGTACATGCGTATGTATATCGTTTAAAAAGAGACCTACCTAACTTTTTGAAAATTAACTGATAAGGGGAAAAAGTGGGTTGGGAGGTTTGGTAGGTTGATATCCAAACAAACAAAAAAAACTGGAAAGGAAGGAAGTTTAATGGGGACGGCAAAAAGAAAAAAGAGTCTATTCATCTTCATTAGTTATTGCCTGTCCACGTCCATGCAACGTTAGAGAGAGAGAGAGAGAATGCTGAATCAGTCAAGTCAGCAAAACCTATTCAGCAGTAGATTGGAGGATGGATAGAAGAAAAAAGTATTGTTCAGTGTTGACTCTTGATATCTTCAGAAATCATGTTATCTAACACCGAATGAAAGTAACCAAAACGCATTGAAATTGTAAAGGTTGTCTTTTTGGCCTAAAGGGAAAACATGAAACCCCAATGAAATGTGTATTTACAAATATTGACGTAAGAAAATGATAAAGTAGCCATTATTATGATGATGGTGATAGCGATGACGCAAGTCATTTTGACGAAAGTAAAAATATTTGGAAGAACGTAGAAAATGACAAATTGAGATTGACAGGTACGTTGACCAATTGAAGATTAAAGATTTTATAGATGGCATTGGAATAACAAAATTACTAGTAACTTCTCAAGTAAATAGCTATCTTGCGATATAAGTACAAATTAATAAATATTATAGTAAAAGCTTCATTCCAAAATTTAAAAAAAGTGACAGCCGGAAGACTTGATTCCATACAGATATTTTCTATGATAGTCCAAATTTCGAAAAATGACTAAAAAGCATCCTTAGAAAGCTAGTGATAATCCGGTCAATATGCAGAATGTCAGTCAAAATTAATGCTATACCACAAATTAAAATGAAAAACAAATTGTTTTTGAAATAGCAATAACTTAATCAGAATTTGGTACCCATTTCAATACTAACAAGAAAAAAAGCCTCCGCATAAATTATTTACATTTTCAACTTTCACCTATTAACCCAAGCGTCAAAATCAGATACACAGGAAATGATAAGCCTTTATGAATTGAGGAAAAGGTCGACATTTACAGATAAATACAAAATGCATTACTTTTTTTAAAGCTGTGAACGTACTTAAGTTTTTCTGTCACAATATTATTTGTTTTGTCTTTCTCTGCACGTTTTCACGTACACCGAAGGACACTCGCTAAATACTAATTTTTTCTGTTCAAATCCTTTTAATGTTTTCATTTTCCCGTTATGTTCACGTATTTACAGTCTTTATTCCTTCCGAACTAACCTTCACACAAGCACCTATACAACACAAGCCTTGTTCCAAATCCATTATGGAACAGCAGACACAATAAATAAACATTAAAAATTGTTCGAAGATCGTCTCAAACTTTAAAGATTACATTTTTTATAAAATAGGTTTACAGAAAAAATAAATTAATACGAATTCAACGCTTGTAAGTTAATATTAACAGTCATAACCACAATTTTATAAAACTAAAACAAACTTTAAACCCTTTCTACCTATCTCTGCTACTAAAGGTTTCAGTTGATATGAAATAAATAATGGCGTCTTTTTTTGACCGTCTATTAATGAACTATAGAGTTTGGCCAACGTACTTCTGAATCTGTGTGTCGTGAATTCTTTTGATGACAGCATAATTGTAGCGAACGGGTTATCGAAATTCTATGTAAGCGTATGCCGTATGCTTAAATTGCTTGGAAAAAGTATCAATCTCTAACTAAAGTGAAAACTAGCTCCTCTTCAGTTAGACGACATTCTGAGCAGAATTAAACAGCTAGTTTCTGAAAACTTTCCGGCACATATATTTTTATTCGGTCAACCCTCTTGACTATTCCATTTAATTCGTTACCTGAGTATGACAGCTTATCTAATACGATCAGTCTTGTCGTATTCACAATGTGAATTTCACATACACTCTACGCAAATATGCTGTTTCTACTTAAATGCATGCATTTCTTATTACAAAATTAGTCTGATTTCCTCCAAAATTAAATGTAAAAAATGTTATTCAATTATTCCATCACCTATACAAAGCAGTTCCTTCGCTTATGGTAATGAACTTCACGCTCAATGCGTTTTAGCTCTTTTCTGTCATTTCCCATTAATTATTCCTCTTTTCATGTCCATAAACGTCTCACTTTCAGAAATAGTAATCATGAAATAAATTATGAAAATGACGCTGCCACTCAATCAACGTCACGCTGCAGATTCCTATAATATATGGAGAATGCATTATTATTATATCTGACCTTCCCTTATACCATACCTTTAATGTTATCTATTAAAAATTGCCACTGTAAGTATTTTACAAACACAACAAGCTACTTAAATTTATTGAATTCTTTTGTTCTTCTTATTACCTTTTCCTACACTACGCGCCCACACTTTTTTTGTATACTTGGTTGGATAATTGCGCAAAATTGGAAAACAGTATTATACCAACTAGAATGAAAAGGTCTTCTCCGGTGATATTGTAAACACCCGGTTACATGAATGCACCTGGAAAGTTTGTACAAGTTTTAGCGAAAAAAAATGCGAAACAATGCAAACGTCCATTCTCTAGTGTTTCATATTACATCATATTATTTTGGTCAAATTGATTATGTTTTTGCATATATTACACCTATATTTATATATTTTTAATACTAAAAAACCCCCAAAGACAATGAATAAGTAAACACTTAATTTATTATGTTTGTGTAAGTATCCGCATTCTCAGAATATTTTTATACACGCGTAACGTGTATTGTACATATACAACATGTTGACACATTGACTAGTTGAACGAGAAAAGTTTCTTAACGACACACCAGACTTTTTTCCCTTTTCAACTCCTTTCGTTTTCACAACTTTTACATATACCTATTCCCTTTCTACTCGTTGCAATCTGGTTATAGTCATTCATTCTTCACCTTATTACATTGTTCAAAAAACCAGACCCATCAAGTTCATGCTTTTTGTAAGTAAAACTGATCTCCCAATGAGAAAGTTGCATGATGGTCTCTGTGTACACAAACAATATGCAGCATTTGCACACATACATTTATACATACCTATTTGCACATATTTGGGATACCTGCTACATGTTAAATGTATATTATATGCTACATACATAGGTAGTTACTTAACATGATGAAATCTCAAAATGTTGGTAGGATATTAAATTGGATATATGAAATCCAATAGCAAAGCGGAATGATGTGAAATGGGCTTAATAATATACTAAATTGGTATTGATTTGCCTGTTGGGAGTTGGGATACAACGTAGCGGATGAGATCATATTATGTATGTATATAAAATCATTTTGGGTCATCAAGTGATTATCCTATGTGCACACAAAGCCATCCATTTGTTTTTATAATAAAAACTAGTACTTCTTTCAACAAAATGACATTATAAAAGAACATAAAATGCCATTATCAATGAGGACACATCTGACCTTCAATCCGAGTAACTCTGTTCTGATATCTGACTTCAGTTGTATAAGTATAACATTCACATTAAAAAATACGTATGTGAGATTGCCATATGGAAAAGTAGGAACATATAAAAATATGTGTAATATGTCGTTGTAGAAAATAACTGTTGGCCATCAAATCACATATTTTTTCTATTCATTAATAAAGAGAATCGGTCTTTTAACAGCAATATGTACTACCTATAGTGTCTACACTTATTAATAATATGAGTAGTTTTTGTTGTCTGGCCCCGATAGAAACATCTTATTCATGTTTTTCCAATTTAGCTTTCAAGAGAAAATTGGTACTCACGCATTTATTCCTATGGTGTAATAACTTTAGAATAGAGCATTCCCCCTCGCAGTTATTTATATATCATTCATTGAGCACGTTTTCAATTCATGAGCAGTAAAGAAGTTGACTCCGTACTTTGGCTACGGCATTACTTACTTTATACTACCTACTTTGCTCAATATGTCTCTTACCCAAAGACGTTGGTTGTTTTTCAATGAACTCAACATATTATATATAGAGCTTTTGTCCATAAACCATTTTAAAATATAGCCTGTTTTAAAAAAAATTGCAATTGGCAAGAAGTAGCAAAGCGTTGTGAGATGATTGGATGTTACACCATATTGGGCTCTCAAAAGGTAAATATTTTTACGGGAAAGCACTTTCAGCCCAATTGTTTTGAAACCATATTCCTTCCCACGCACGTGTGGTCATGCCCAACGAAACATATAATATGATATGAGGAATTTAGCAATTTTCTATAATTCAACATGATTCTCTATTCTGTAACGATTGCAATCACAATTTCACAACACATCATATCATCAGAATTCAGTGAAGCGATCTTGTTGCTGCGGTCGATCTGACAATAGGAAACCCTTCCACAAACCAAAGAGCAATCTGGAACAAAATTAGCATAGGTATTATATGGGTGCTGGTTGATGTGATGATGGTTTTGCAGAGGAGAAAACCCATTGTCAGTCAAAACTCATAACATTTTTATCTGGCGAAATTTTCACAGTCGTCGCATGGATGATGTTTTGTTTTCACAAATCACCATTTTCCACTTAACGATTTATTGATGCCATTTACCTATGCACGTTATAGTACCACCCTCTGCTTTGCTGCTCCTGCTGCTCCTATCACTATTCACATTCAGCTACAAAAAAGCAGGTTTCATTCAACAATCTAAAAAATATTCAAATCTGATTTGCAAGCGTTTTAGTCTTAAGGAGAGCATTACTGTAAAAATTTTGGTTTTGCTTGGTGAATAATGTATAATGTGAATGAAGTAATGGAGGATTTATATCGAAATTGAATAAAAATCCTCTCTTGAACGACCATTTATATGAAAAAGACTTTTAAATACATTTTTGTAGAGGGATCAGAATGAAAAATAAAAGAGTACGCATACATAAATATACATATAGGTAGCAACAACAAGGAGTATAGTAGGCAAGCCAAGCAAGTGAGAAAAATGAGAAAGAAAAATCTAAATCCAAGAAAAATGAAAAAAAGAAGCTTTCGTCAGTTTTTTTGTCTTTCTCCAACATACAAACACAAAAACGTATGCTACATACAAACAGACAGGCAGCTTCTCATAGAGACAATAGACATTTATCGAGACAACGGGTATTTTTAGCTGTAAAAACGTAAAGTGATATCACCAGCTGGGAAGCTGCTCACATGTTAGAACACAAAATGAGAAAATAAAAATATACATGATGATAGTGATATGTGATGCTGAGCCGAATAATGCCAAGAAGCCACACTGACACACTTATTACAAAACGCATCTTTCTACTCAATGTACAACGTACATAGGTGTAAGCAACATCAATTTACTTATACCAAGCGACAGTTTTATTCCCTAAACGCTTGAAAAGTTTTTTTTCTTTATATAGTGAACGTATAATATTATGTAAATGTGAATTTTCATTTCGTCTTCAGACATAATTTGGCAAACAAATTTATGCAGAAGTACACGAGAAAGTATGAATTCTGAATTAAGACATGCTTAAAATTTAAATTAATTTTCATATATTAGCAGAGTAGATAAATTCTCGAGAGATGATAATAAATGGTTTTTTGTATAAGTTGAAAATACTAATTGCATACAAATGTATGCTAACATACTTAAGACTTTGGACTACTTGACTATATTTATATTTCGTGTCGCAGAGACCGGTAATCCCGAGTTTTTGGGCTTGGATTACGGATTACAGATTACATTGTATGATTTTTATTGATTGGATTACGGATTACGGATTACCTTTCATAAAATTTAAT